>OX336416.1:58254426-58454798 GCA_946903255.1 Schistosoma spindalis | reverse complement strand
TGTATTCTTTTTCCAGTATGTGTTTTCGACAATCTACGTAGGGTACATATATCAAATTTGTTAAAATTATCAAACATTATAAATGTATATTCCAGGTTAATTAAAAATCTAGAAACCTACCGATTTTTTCTCTCGCTTTTGGCTTTTCGATTCAAAATATTCGAGGATAACTTTACACTAAACATGAATAGTCTGCAATTGATCTACATTCTTAAAATAGAAATAAATAATACAACAATTAAATAAGCAGTCAGTAGAAAATAAGATAACGAACTAAAAAAGGATGATATAATGTTGTAATCAAACGAGGGAAGAGGTTGAAAAAATAATGTTACAAAATAATAGTTAAATTACTAGGTCACGGAAAACCTGGCAACTGTTTTCAATTATACATATGGATCAGAATCCTAGCGTTTGACATCAACAGTTTCAGCAAATCGAGGGACTTAGAGCTTATTTTCTAATTACATTTTTTGAATGATTTTAAAGTATCTACCTATACAGCATTACTTAGATTCCTGGAAATCGTAATACTGAAATCCTTCATTTCTCTTCAGTAAAAATCTCTTGAAACTTGTTCGTGGGATTTGAAGTTAGATCTTATTTAGACTCTGACAATGTTACTGCCCGGGGAACTATACGTTAATTAGTTTTATACAAAATAACCAGTTCTACTATAGGATATATTTTGGTCGGTGCCATGTTTAACTTTAGACTGGTTTTCCCTTATGCATCATCTATCTTTGAATCTGGAGTGAATAAAAATTGATTTGCTGTAAGTTGTGGTTCCTTTAGGCTTTTTACACTAGGTGTGTTATTGGCAAAAATTTACACCTCAAAAGGATCCTTTAGATAATATTGCGTTTTGTGAGTTAGATAGTTCAGTTGTAAAACTGGGTTATCATCCTAGGTTTCTATTTAAAGTAGGTACTGTGGATGTTACCTAGAATGACATTGAAAACTTCAAAACTAACCTATGCAGCTAAGGGAATGCCGTTCGATCGAAATCCAATCATAAATTTTATTTAATATTTTTTGTTATTAATTTTTCTTTTAGTTGTCTAATGAATTCAACGGTTTCTCGAAATTTTTTTAAATATTATTCTTATCTTTATTTATTAATGCTTGGGAGTGGTTCATTTAACGTATTTTCCGATTGATTGAAACTTTCCTTTTCATCTTTCTATCAATCAACATTTAGTAACTTATTTGAATTTTAATAGCTACATAGCTATATATAATCATTATATTATTGCTTCGATTTAATGTGATTGCTTTTATCTGAGGTCAGTAACAGAAAAACAAGAGCAACGTTCGAAATTTCCATTCTAATATGTAAACACTAGAGAGAGACATCAACCCTTGTGTTAATGTGCGTATTCTGTTGAATTTTGAGTAATATCAATATAGAGATTGATGAGAAATTAAATTTAGCTATTACTGGTCAATAATAAACTACATTTAAATCAGTGATGTAAATATATTGGAAAGTATAGGTTCTTACCCAATGTAAATTATATTATTTAATGTTTCTTGTCTTTGTTTTCTTGATACAGATGGATCCAACAGTTGTCTTTTAGTTCAGTAAAGCTAATTTAAAAACCATTCATGATTAATGATTCACATCTAGTTGACATAATCCAACTTCAGTCAGTGCTACTAAACATGTGAAAAGTACTATAAGAGAAGTTCCTTTTTAATGTAACATAGATATACCATGGATTTAATTGAAAAAATCGAACAAACTAAAAGATTATCAATAACTGTCAAAATCATTTAGGTTTTGTAAACTGTGGGACAGGCAAGTAATATGATTCACAAGGACAGTTAAATTATATAGCAATAATGTGAAGATTTTAGTGGCCCTCATGTCTGACTCCAATTAAATCGTATGTTGATTGTTCTCGAAATAAACATGCAGACAATTCTCGTTTATAATTATCGACTTAACTCGGTTAGTTAATAACGGAATGAAAGTAAGTCAAATATGAGAATGAAGTTTGGATACGTACGTTTCGTTTACTTATTGATCCAAACAGACAACCAGAGAAACGAAGCGAAACGAAATGAAGCTCAGTGGAGTAGGCGAGTGAGCCAACTCGATTTGACCAAGAGTGACGCAATATTTATAGTCAGACCAAAAACAAAAAAACAGAATTATTAAGCGAAAAAGTGACAAGATAAAAATGTGGCTTGAGAAGAATGAATAAGTCAGTCTGTCCAAAGGCTAAAATAGCCTACGTGGGCTTGACATAGTATTAGCTACTACAAAACTCAATTTCAACATGGACATAATTGCAACAGACAGAATACATCTACTCAAGTAGCTTATTCAATCTTATGGAGAGAGAATCATATTGAAAAATAATAGTTTATAAATTCCCTGGATAAAATATTCCTTATTTATTTGGCATTGATCAACAGTTACTGCAAAAACACTTAAGATGGGTTTGAGGTAAAATTCAACAGGGATAAGTGTGAGGTAGTTTCGAGAAAAAAAATTGGATAAACCCACTCAGTAACTGCATTCAAATAATTTGCACTTATTTACGATTACGAAAATCACTGTTACCTTTGTGATCGCTGTACCAAAAGTGTTTATTTTTGACTGCGAAATCGTGATATTTAACTGTTGAAAAATAAAGATGATACTGAACAGACCATCAATATATGATAATAACAATTAAAAAACCAAATAAAATGGATAACAAAGAACTGAATGGCCAAATTACGAGAAAGATTGTGGTATCTTCATCGAACATCTGCCAGCTAATTCTATATCTATTCTAATTTCTCACCACGTAGGGTAAATTAGTGAGGCAACAACTGGATAGTAAATGAGCCAAATGTATAAAACCTCAATCTGTCTAGAGTAACTTAACTTAAAATCGATACATCTGAATATCTAAAGCTTTCTGGAGCTTTAAAACTGTCGAAAATATAGAATCTAGACGAAATTGATTGCTTTACAGGTGACTACAGACTAACCAATCATATCAAAATAAATGTATCATAATTAAAAATTAGTACGTACAGTAGTTTCACTATTACAGTAATAAATTTTATTGTTTATAGATCAAAAATATATCGACCAAATACAAACCCCTTTCATTTACTGCTGTCACAGGTAATTATTTCATATTTTATGACAATCATCGATGAAGAATGAAGGCACTATAACCTACAACTAGATGTTTCCAAAGTCGTTGCCCTTACATTATGACAGTAGGCTTCAGTAATTGATTTAATTAAACTTGGTGTCTTTTATGACATCCGATAGATCAATTAAGACAAAATAATGTACAATATTAGAATTTATACTGTTATACGGAATTAATTTTCTTGAACCAGTAAATTCTTAGGACGTTAATTAGTGAGACACCTGAAATTATTTATAAAATGTATTCATCCATATAAATCCACTATGTTAAAATAATCTAATATATTAGTCCTCATATATATGTAATGGATTGTCAGTACCAGTCATTTTACTCTAGAAGAGAGTTCCTAGAGTTTTATACGAAAAATAACATCTACTTCAGAGTATGTTTCACTGCTTTTTCAACAGAGTACCTATCGTATCCTTATCAAAACTTGCAATACTTTTAAAACAAATGATGTCACTTTTGTTATATCCTAGTGAAGAGTAAATTACAGGTAACTTCTGAGAACTATTTATGGATTAATATTATATATGTATTCCTATTGTATAACTATTCAGTAACTGGATTATGTATATCTATATTCCTCTTATTACAAGCTTCATTTTGACTTATAGATTATTATGATACGATTTTCTGTTTCTAAATTATGTTCAGTCTATTAACTACGTCTCCAACAATCACAGCCACTTTTTGGCTTGTTTATGTACAACTGTTATTTCCTATTTTATGGTGTGATGTGGTCTGTTTGGCTGGTATATAAACCAAGTATGTTTGGAATAAGTGATTTGTATAATGGAAGCTAGTTTTGGTGTTCCGGACTTAACTAGCAGGGCTAAGAGGAAAAGGGACCAATAAGGATGCTAGGCTGTTCTTGCCGGTCGATACGTCATTGGTATAGCATTGATAAGATTGTATATATCATATTCTGATTGACGAATAAATTAAGTGATATTAAACCGGGCTTAAAGACAACAACTTTAAGGTGGCTGAGGAGTATATTCATATTTTTCTCTTATTTATAAGACTACTTGTTACAGAGTAGTACAGACAACGCTCTAAAAGCATTGAAAATACCATTAATGACTAGAAATCTGTTCATTGTTTATTATTCTCCAAATAACGGGCTGAACGTGAGCTTTGAGTTACATCATTGACATGTTACGTGCAAGTACTGTGGGTTTAAATTTTTAAGAATATCAACCTTTCAATTTTTAAATAAAGTTTATCGGAATGTTACTTTCTATACAAGCTAACTGAGTAATACAGTTATTCATACAATATGCGCCTTCATAACAATAGAAATAATTATTTCATATAAATTTAATAAAAATAATGAAAAACTAATGAGTTAAATCGCTTTTCATCTTTTTAAAACTGAACGCCGAAACAAAAAGTTGGAAACAAATATAACATCTTGACTAAGAATGATTTTCGTTTTCATATTAAGTTAGTATTTTAGAAAGTATCCAAAATTTAACGGAAGTTAATAATGATAGTTGGTGATGAAAAGTTAAAAGCAAGTATTCCTATTCACAAGGTTAGATTTAAAACTATGTCCAGCTTCATTTTAAGTTTAGAGAACCTTACCGTGATGCCAATAAGCCCCCAACTGCCCTGGTATGGCCGAGAGCGGGGAGGGTTCGCCCTTCCTCTCGAAATACTCTCACACGGCCACGCGTATACAGCCTCTGCCAGCGAAGTCCTACTCACTGCCTTATCGTGGCGGGGGTGTTGTTTACGAAAATGAGAGGACGAAAAGTGGATGTCCGGCGCTATAACCGGATCCCAATTCTATGGTGCACATGGGCTCCAGTATCCTGAAGGAACAAATGGCGTATGAACCAATTGTTGGTCACCGGCTACCATGGGACTGCATCTCCTCACGATGCTCCACTGCCTTGTGGACTAGACCTTTAGGTCAAAGGCTCGGGGTGTGGCCCCCTAAGAAAACCACCTGCTTCGGTCTGGGCGCCCGGGCAGTATCTCAGCCCACACACTACAACTATGATGAACTATCTGCTTATAGAAAATATTCGTTTCTCTCCGACTAACATTGAAATGACTGGTATTATTATTATTGTTATTATTATTATTATTATTACTCTACCACGTCATTTATTCACTGTCTCCTATTTCTACTTTATGTATCCGTTTCGACCTAGACAGCAGCTCGCCTATGGTGAAAATTCAGCTTTATCTAAACGTTCTCGAGTCACTGCCTGGTTGAAAATTGTATGTTACTACCGAATATGAGTACTGAAGCAGTTTTTCTGAAACCACGTGCACCATTCAAACTGGCTGCCTTCAACGTTCGCACACTTATGCAGGTCGGACAACAGAGAGGGCTGGCTATGTCTTTGGAAAGTCTTAATATTGATGTGTGTTGTCTATCCGAGACCCGTATTCAAGACTCTGGTGAAGTACTACAAGTTCGCTCTCCATCTGTCACTTCAAAAAGCTTGTTTTATGTGCGTTTATCCGAGGACCCTGTGGCATCTTTGTCTGGTCTTACTGGCGTTGGTGTCGCACTAAGCGCAAGAGCTGAGGCAGCACTAGTCGACTGGATCCCCATTAACAGTCGGTTATGTGCTGTTAGATTAGAAAGTTCCATCAAAGTGAGAAGAAATAGGCGTGAGAAACGATGTCTTTTCGTCATCTCCGCCTATGCCCCGACAGATTGCAGCACGGATGCAATCAAGGACGAGTTCTACCATCAGCTAACTGTTCTTCTCCAGAAAGTGCGTTCGACAGATATTGTAGTACTAGCTGGAGACTTGAATGCTCAGGTCGGGCGTCTAGGCACAGAAGAGAGTCGTTTAGGTGGCCGATGGGGACTCGTTGGTCGCAGGACAGATAACGGGGAACGTCTACTGCAACTATGCACAGACCACAACCTGTTTCTGGCTAGCACTAACTTTCGGCACAGTCATCGCCGATGTGCCACCTGGCGTCCCCCTTCTGCATCTCAAGCCTGGACTCAGATTGATCACATCGCGATGAGCTACCGCTGGCGTGGTTGTGTACAAGACTGCCGCTCCTTTTGGAGTACCTATCTGGAATCTGATCATGCTCTGGTCTGCGCCAATCTTACCTTACTTTTCAGTGGACAACGAAGTGACCGCCACCACAGGATTGGTGTTAGCAAGCTGGCTGCAACTTCTGTTGCTAGTATGTACCGAACCGAGCTAGCCTCTAGGCTAGCTACTACTCCACCGAAAAGTATAGATGAGCATTGGTTGCAATTGCATGACGCCATGAAAATGGCGGGTCAAGTCAGTTGTGGGTTTGCGAAACCTCCCGCTTACAAGCACTGGGTTTCTTCTGGTTCCTTACAACTGATTGAAGCCCGTCAGT
The DNA here is from genome assembly GCA_946903255.1 of Schistosoma spindalis. NCBI lineage: Eukaryota > Metazoa > Platyhelminthes > Trematoda > Strigeidida > Schistosomatidae > Schistosoma > Schistosoma spindalis. The sequence continues at coordinate 58,448,280 of OX336416.1, read as the reverse complement.
CTACTCCGGGTGACCGTGAGTTTGACCACAGACGAAGGATGTTACGTAATGAAATCGGGCAAAGCTTGCGTAAGGACCGAGAAGCCTGGTGGTCGGAGCGTGCCAGTGAGTTGGAAGCAGCAGCTGCATCTGGTAATTACCGGAAGCTCTTCCAACTCATCCGAGCCACTGGCAGCAAGAAGTCTGGTGTGAGCGAAACAATCTGCGAGGATGACGGAACGCCAATCACTAACATCCATCGACGTCTTGGACGATGGGCAGAATTCTTCGAAGGGCAGTTCAACTGGCCTGCTGCTCCGGCAACATCGGTCAGACTGTCCTGCCCTCCATGGCCGGTGACGACTGATCCACCAAATGAGGCGGAAGTCCGCAAGGAACTTCAACTCTTGAAACGTTACAAATCACCGGGCCCAGACGACTTACCTCCGGCTCTTTTTAAAGATGGTGGTGACTTTCTGACAAAGGGACTGACGACGTTGTTTACAAAGATCTGGGAACTAGAGAGTGTACCAACGTCATGGAATGAGTCGATAGTTGTCCCTATCTTTAAAAAGGGTTCACGTTGTTCCTGTAACAACTATCGGGGGATAAGTCTACTTCCGATTGCGTCCAAGCTATTGGCTTCCGTTATACTTTGTAGGTTGTTCAAAACCCGAGAAGGATTGACTCGCGAGGAGCAGGCTGGTTTTCGTCCCGGTCGAGGATGTATTGATCATATCTTCGCCCTCCGCCAAATGTTAGAACACCGTCATACTTATCAAAGGCCAACAATCGTAGTGTTTCTTGATATCAGGGCTGCCTTCGATTCGTTGGACAGAACTGTTCTCTGGGACTGTCTATTGAAGAAGGGTGTGCCTGAGAAGTTTATTAACATCCTAAAAGCCCTATACACAAACACCTCAGGCAGAGTGAGGGCATACAACCACCTTTCTCCATTGTTCCATTCAAGCAGTGTGGTTAGGCAGGGTTGCCCAATCTCACCATTCCTCTTCAACTTTGCCATCGATGACATTCTGGAAACAGCTCTGACGGATGTAAGTAATGGTGATGTGGATCTGTTGCCTGGAGAAAGACTTCTCGACCTTGAGTATGCGGATGATATTGTCTTACTGTGTGAGAATGCCCAAGCCATGCAATCCGCACTTAATCAGTTGGCAATCAGTGTCCGTAGGTATCGTATGTGCTTTGCAGCCTCGAAGTGCAACGTTCTTCTACAAGACTGGCAGGATTTTAATCCTGTACTCACTCTGGATGGTGAGCAGATTGAAGTATTCGAGAAGTTCGTGTATCTAGGTAGCTGCATAAGTGCTGGTGGTGGTGTGAGTGATGAGATCAATGCACGTATAGTGAAAGCCAGAGCGGCTTATGCCAATCTGGGCCATCTTTGGCGCCTTCGTGATGTTAGTCTGGCTGTAAAAGGTCGGATCTACAACGCGACGGTGAGAGCAGTTTTGCTCTATGCTTGTGAAACCTGGCCTCTCCGAGTTGAGGATGTTAGACGACTCTCTGTGTTTGATCATCGTTGTCTCCGAAGGATTGCTGGCATCCAGTGGCAACACCATGTCAGTAATGCAGAGGTTCGGCGTCAAGTGTTCGGTCACAGAGACGATAATGAAATCGGCGTCACCATCTTGAAACACCGACTTCGGTGGCTTGGACATGTTCTACGAATGTCGTCCCAGAGAATTCCACGTCGTGCATTATTTGCCGACTCTAGGACTGGTTAGAAAAAGCGGAGAGGTGGTCAGTATATGACGTGGTGTCGTGGTATGAAAGAAAGCTGCAAAGGACTAGCTTCTGTTGGTCCTTCACGACTCCCTGGTTGGGGTCCGAGAGACGGTGTAACGCAGTGGCTAGAGACGTTATCAGATATGGCTCAGAATAGAAGCCAGTGGCGATCCTGCTGTAACCTTCTTTTACTTTCTTCATAAAAAGTGGTTGTATCTTCCTTAACTGAAAGATCTCTTCTGACTGTACCTTTCCGTTTCCCCCACCATTGTTCTGTCTCTCTCCCTTTTTTTTTATAATTCCCCACGTTCATTACTTTTTTTTCTCTTTTCTCCCTCTCTTCAAATTACCATTGTTTTGTGTGGCGCATATATATTTGGTGCCCCCCTTGTACCAATATTTATGTGTTCAAATAAATAATAAATAAATAAATAGTCTGCCTTCTGTTCTTAAGCAACAAATGAAAGTGGTCATGTTATTCTACTGTCTAATACACTTCACATATAAACATATTCAATTTCTAAAAGTCTAATATTTGTAAACAATTTATAGTAACATTTCTGGTCATGAAAACAATCCTTCCGTTTATTTCAAAATCTATTACACCTAGGCTAATCCCATTTGAACGACGGCGTCAATAAGAAGCAAAATAAAGATTAAGTTATATGAATATATTTTATGCGTTCGTTTATTCAAAGAGATACTAAGAGGGAAAGTGGAGAGATGAAAAGCGCACCAACTTCATTTGATGAAGCGTTACTCACTATTTATAACCAGACTGAAAAAACGCTAAGTAATGTAAACGACACACTCAATTTCATATAAAAACGGTCAGTTTTATAAGTGAATAAGAAATAACCCATATAGGCGTGACGTTGCAGTAGACGCTACAAGTTGGCCAAAAATTTACATGGAAATAATGAAGAATGAATTATTGAAATCCACATCTAAAAATCTTTTCATGGATGTTAGCTTTCAGTTAATCTCTCATACCCTACTTTGGAATTGTTTTTAAATAGTGCAGAATTTTAAAACAAACATTTTAGAATTTTTAACCAGTGTAACAAAACATTAATTTTAAAACAATTCCAAAGATTCAGGATCCTTCTGGTTCAAGAAGCGAAACAGATTATTCAATCGGTTTACCATAATATGGTCTTCTGTATGAAGATTCGGTGAGACTATCATTTATGGAAAACCTTTGAGCGACGCCAAAAAGACCTTGAGAATGTCGACCTACATACTACGGCTAAATGAAGGTTATAAACCAATGTGAGGAATTAGGATCAATATATATAGTTGATAGTTGGGGCTAGGAATCAGATTTAGGGTTTTCATCACGAACTGACATCAGCTTTAATGCCAAAACTCTATTTAGCCAAATGAATTAATTAATTTCGCGCCATAACTCAAGACCTGTTATCCTAAGTCTGATTAGTTCGTCCATAAATTATAGTCTCTCCGAAGATTTTTTAAAAATAAAAACATGTAATATTTCTCTAATCAAAATCTTTTAAATGAACAGTGGGTTAATAATCATTGCTATACTAAATACTGTGAATCTTAAACAGAAACGCTACAGTTATTAGGATATTTTTCTTTTTTATTTATCCTCCGAAAGAACGAGAGGAAAGTATATTAGAATTCGACTACTTTATGTATAGCGGATGGAAAAGTGATTATAATGACTGAACTAATGGGAATATTTAATGGTTGAATATAGTTGACACATAGTGACCTTTGAAAAGCGCTTATAAAATGCATTTGAATAATTACAATTTGAATATATATTAAAGAGACATTTGTTAAAATAATGCATAACTGACGCTAAGAATTCTCTACTTTAAAAAGTGTATAGTATTGAATAAAACTATTTCTTTTATTACCAACAACTTACTAAGGCAATCAAGAATGAATGAATGTTTAATAAACAAACGTCGTTTATATTTCATAGGATTTAACTATGTTGATTGTGTTCTGTAATATTCAGTGATTGAGGTTACGTAGTTTGACTGAATAAAAATCAAGCTACAGATTCATAGAATCATCACGTATTAAAAGACCTGTTCATTTAGTTTTCATTCAAACATAGTAAGCGGGACGGTAAATTAGTTTGAAAAATGCTAGTGAAGAAAAAAACATACTTTGGACTACTAAGAATAAATTTCTAAGCCTACTTGTTCTATTATATGACATGTATGGTAGAAAGATTTACTTTACTTAACAAGATTAAACTTCATAATATAATAATGCTTCCATTATGACTATGCCGGATTTCTAAACGGATATCTGCTTATTGTATGTGGTTTATTGTGTCCTATAGAAAGTGAGTAAGAGAAATTATATGCGAAGGGTTAGTGGCAAATTTGGTTTTTTCCTATCCCATGTTTTGTAAGTGCTTGAATTACTTAAGAGAATTGTAATCTATGGTGACTATTAATAAACAGAAACTGGTCTAAGCAATGAACTATTTAAAACTGTTATCATAATGTATAGTCCATAGTGATGACTAAATTTTATAAAAAATTTCCATTAAAGTCACTAGACCGGTATAGTAACATACTGTATTGATTAACAACAGAAACATATTATTTCTTTTCATCATTTTATTTTTGTGTATTCATGAAAATCAAGTGGATTGAATTACTAGTTGGATTTGGATGTTCTTTCAGAATTTCGCAATCGAAATTTCTAAAAATAAAATAACCAATTGTTCACTATTGTTTCTCGATACAAACGGAAGCTATTGGCTTAGTTTATTCGATAATTAATTGACTGGATTGTGTTAAAGAATACGTTTACTTGTCAAGACATAACATTATATTGCAGTAGATTTCAATTTCTAAGTTAAAATGTGATTTGTTGTATGATAGGACTTGAAGTCACATATGCTTATTATATTTTATCGATGGTATTATAAATTAAATTAAATATGTCGGTAGTTGCTTGAATCTATTGAACTCTATGTATCTATAATGGCATTAAACCATGTTATTTTCCAGTGTAAGGTTATTACATAACTGTTAACTCAATATTCTGACAGTTATTCAGATTTAGTCATCTATTAATTATTAGTCGATACTCATTTATACGAGTCCATAATCTGTTATAAACCATGACTACGATTCTCTGAGTTTTACTGTCTATAACGAACTAATTTTTTACGTCAGAGACTCATAAACTGGTAATTTTTCATCCAGACATGCCCACTTGATGTGGTACGCAACGAAATAGTTAATATTGTTCAAATTATTGTGTACTTGGTAAAAATTTAATAGTCTACATGAACCTACACTTTCACAACAAAGTAAAACAGATTTAAATATATGTTCATTGGAAACAAACAATAAGCATTCATAATTTGCAAAAATATTTAACCTTCAAGACAATTGCTATAGTGAAATTAAACAGTTTTATGGATTTATTAGTAGATATTAATAAGTGTTACGTTGTTAGGTCTTCAGTGCTCATCGATCAAGTTGCAATGTAACCACTAGTTTAAGTGACTTGTAATCATGCTATCTATTTGATGTTCGGTGGTTGACACCCAATCTTAAACTAAGGTTTTGTGATAGCATTTGTCAGCAAGACATACTTGAATTATTACGGGAATTGCTACTTCTTGTGAGAGATGAACTAGTGTTACTGAGTATAGTCCCAATGACGCTGGACCAATTCCACAGGAAGCAACAGTCTTCTAACGAAAAAGTCAGTCAAACTTATTTCATAATGTCATTCAATTTAAACACAAACCTTTTATTTGAATAGATGTATTAGGCCATCGTTTTGAGTTGTTCTTGTTTTAACTTCTGATTTTATCAAATAAGGTGATTATATTGATTACTAAAATAATTTTCTCTTAACTAAATGACCTAAGACAACCGTTCTCTCTTGAAAGATCAGGTTATAGTTACAATAACAGACAGTTATGTAATGATTTGTATACTTCCGAAAAAAAAAATGCTGAGCTGTATAGTGACTGAATAGTTGTCGAAATTGTGTAGAGAAATTATATTTATAATCATTATCAGTTGATAATTAGTTTGTAAAATGGTGGATCCTAACTTTGTGATACAATGATAATGTACTCAACAAAGCATTTAAAAATCTGAAGTGCATATCTCTGAGGAACAAAATATTTGTCGACTACTACATACATTTCTAATAGTCTTTCACCTGACATAAATTAATTGTGTAACCTATATTCAAATTTAGAATCAATTAACTGAATTTGTTACAATACAATGTAATTTCATTCAATATTTTTAATGACAGAACTCTAATATTTACGTTTGATCAATGTATCCCTCAATCAGTCAGTCAGTCACAACGTGGAACTTCGTACGTACGTACATCAGTTCGAGTTGCCATACCACATTAGCACAGAGATTCAGTTATCGATTCAAATCCCGTAATGGTAGAGGTAGTGATAGAGAACATTAGGGTTTGATGATGTTATTTAAGGAGTATAATTCAGTGGAATAGATTCGGAAAGAAAATAAAGGACATGAAGAATTCAGAAGATTAGAGTTTGAGAGAACACAAAGAGTGGATGCACCTGCGCCATTGCAAACGATTTTGAGCCATGTCATTCAAGGTGTCTAACCATCGGTTGCTAGCGTCTCGCGGTCCCCAACCAGGTAGTCTACACCTACCAACATGACTCAGTCCACTTGTCAGTGACTTCATGGATTTGTGCCATGTTTTGGTCTGGCCGCCCCTAGCTATCTTACAACCTACTCCTACACCATAAAACATCGCACGTCGGGGCAGTCGGTGGTCAGGCATACGTAACACATGTCCCAGTCATCTCAACTGATGAAGTTTCACTACTTCATCAATCCATTTGCCGTCCTTACCTAGTACCCATTTCCTAACAACTGAGTTACTTACTCGGTGGTCCCAGGATATACGAGCAATGTTTCGAAGACACCTATGATCAAATACTAGTAACCTACGAATATCCTCTACTCTTACCGGCCATGTTTCACTGCCATAAAGTAGGACGGAACGAACTGCTGCGCAGTAAACACGTCCTTTGGTCAATAGACGGATATCTCGCCTACGCCACAAATGACGCAAGTTGGCAAAAGCTAGTCGAGTCTTCTGTATCCGTACTGATATTTCGTCACACACCAAACCACAAGGGCTGATGAGACTTTCAAGATAAGTGAAGCGGTCGACACGTTCAACTACTTCACCCCCTATCACTAGTTCGGGTGTCGACGCAACCCAATCCTGAAGTAACATTTTGCATTTCGAGGGAGAAAACCGCATGCCGAACATGCCTGCATTGTTGCTTAGAGTGGTCAGCAGACTCTGCATTTTGTCAGCGTCTTCACCAAATAGAACTATGTCATCGGCATACTCTAAGTCAACAAGTGAATCGCCCGGTAGAAATTCAACCCCTGGAAAGTCAGACGTGGAAAGTGTTATTTCTAAAAGCATGTCAACGACAAAGTTAAACAAGAATGGAGAGAGTGGACAGCTCTGATGAACACCACTTGAGGTAATCAGTTCTTATGATGGTTCGCCATGAGCTCTCACTCGACCAGTTGTGTTCGAGTAGAGAGCCTTTATAAGGTTGATGTACTTCTTTGGTACTCCCTTCAGTGACAAACACTGCCATAGAACCTCACGATCAACAGAGTCAAATGCTGCCTTAAGTTCGAGAAATACTACCATTGTGGGGCGTCTGAATGTGTGTCTGTGTTCTAGGACCTGACGTAGTGTGAATATTTGGTCTATACAACCACGTCCAGGTTGAAAACCAGCCTGGTTTTCTCTAGTCTGCTCTTCACGAGCTCTGGTTAGGCGTCGAAGTATTATTGAAGCTAATATTTTAGACACTATATTAGTCAAACTAATTCCTCTGTGATTGTCATAGGAGGACTTTTGTCCTTTCTTATAGACTGGCACAATCAGTGATTAAGACCAGTCAGATGGGATTACGTCCAGTTCCCAGATTCTACCTAAGACCTCAGTCAATCAGACTGCTAATACTGGACCACCATCCTTAAAAATCTCAGGGGTAAACCTGTCAGGGCCTGCTGCTCTCTCACGCTTCAGATTTCCTATAGCTTTTTCAACTTCGTAAAGAGTCGGAGGACTTACATCAACTTGCCATTCAGGTCGACTGGAGATCGTGGGAAACCGAAGTGTGGCTGAAGGCCAGTTGAACTGATCCCTAAAGTGTTCTGCCCATCGGTCCAATCTCCTAGATTAAGAATGAATAATATGTCCATCTTTCTCTGAGATTGTTTCGCTAACAGTTGGGTTCCTAATACCGGTTTCCTTAACAAGCCTGAACAGTTGCCTGCTGTTACCTATTGCCGCTGCCTTTTCCATCTCTCTTGCTTTCGCTACCCACCACTGTTCACGATCATTGCGTAGGCTTCTAGTCAGCTTACGCTTAAGCTGACTCCGTTCTTCGTTATGTTCAGAGCCAGATGGAATGAGTTTTCGAGCATCAATCAGTGCGGTAGACGCTGCAGAGATCCAGTGTTTCTCCCTAACCTTATGGTTTACCGTACTTGCAGACATCACTGCTGTTTCTACAGCTTTTTGGATGTCATTCCATGCTGTCTCGGGGTGGGCATCACTTACATGGCTGCCTAACTGTTTTTCTAGTTGTTCCTGAAATATACTCTTAGCTTGACTATCATTAAGTAGGACCCTAAGGGGTTTCCTTGTACCATCTTTCCTACGTCCAGTAAGACGTAGACAGATACGCGCTCGCACTAGAGCATGATCTGAGTCTAAGCATGTGCTCTAGAATGAGCGACAGTCTTCTATTGAGCCCTTGCATCAGTGGCCGATGGCGATGTGATCTATCTGGGTTCAACGTTGGGCCGAAATAGGGGGTCGCCATGTCAAAAGCTGTTTTTCCTTATGCTTAAAGTTAGTGTTTGCAAGAAACAGGCGGTTATCTGAGCATAGCTGCAACAGACGGTCGCCGTTATCTGTTCTTTGAGCCGCGACACCATAAGATCCACCCAGGTGTCTTTCCCTTTCGCATAGTTTACCTACATAAGCATTAAAGTCACCAGCCACTATTACTACATCTGAACACCTAGCTTTCCGGAGAAGGTCGGAAAGCTTTCTGTAAAGCTCATCTTTTACATTATCTGAGCTGCAGTTAATGGAAGAGTAGGCAGAGACGACGAAGAGGCAACGACGAGTGTCCCTGTCTTCCCGAGTCCCTACTGTTCCGTTTAGTCGGACAGCGCACAAACGACTGTCTACTGGGATCCAGTCTACGAGAGCTAGTTCTGCCCTAGGACTCAATGCTATACCTACGCCAGCGAGGCCACGGGAAGCAGCGTCAGGGCTTCCAGATACACGAAGCGTAAATCGAGTTGGTTCGTTACTTTGACATGGTGCGGTCAAATGAATGACACTACTTGGATCCTGTGTGCGCGTTTCGGAGACACAGCACACATCGATGGAACGAGATTCTAAAGTTCTAGCTAAGGAAGCCTGTTGTCCTATTTGGCACAGTGTTCGGACGTTGAAAGCTCTTACGTGTAGTTTAGAGCATGGTTTCAGCAGACCAGGAATAACATTCTGCGTACTCAAATCGTTTGCACTAGCGGGGCGAGGTGATAAAGGGTCGTTAGAAGGGTTAGTCGTGGAGATCAGAGAGTTATTAGGTGTAGGAAAGATTTGAATGTGACCAACTTGGTCTAGTGTGCTGTTACGGGTATGAGGGCTGATGTCACTTCCCGGTTGCCCACACCGTGGAAGGGTTTTTCTTGTATCCCTACAAGACTGATATACTTATCTTTACTTAAAAAAAGACAACATTTCGTTCCGTTAGACATAGTTATTTGTTGTACTTAGAGTAATTTTATCTTGTTTATATCATAGAAGGTAAACCATATTAAAGTCTTTATCAAAACGATCTTTTCTCATTTGTATGTTCGATTGATTCTGTACATTATCCGATAATAACAAAAAACAAAAGCTTATTACAAAAAAAACAACAAACTTTTCACATGACTAATTCACCAATAAATTTATGAATAAAATTGGAGTATTATCCTTTTTCTCATTACTCTATTTTTATTATTATTGTTTAGAGTATAATCATACATGTTACCTTACTATATCAATGGATAACTTGTTTAAACTGGCAAAAATCTTTCATTATTATTATTTTTCAATAATATAGAAAATATATGAGTTAATACTTATTTATTTACTGAAAAATGATAATATTAGCATACAGAGAATTACCATGTAAATATTTATGAAAATCAATTATTTTAGGGTGCGTGTACATTAGTTAGTAATACTGACATTTTCATATGGCGAAATTAGACGATCAGATTAACATGATAAAAGAGAAAAAATAAACAAATTAGAAAATAAAAATATAAACATGAGAATGAATAAAACGAAATAGAGAAAATATAGTTTTTTCATATTGAGTAAAAGTATTAAAAGATTATTTTTATTCGCCACCACATACCCCCAAATGCCCTGGTATGGCCGAGAGTGGGGATAGTCCGCTCCCCCTCTCGAAATGCTCTCACATGGCCACGCGTATATAGCCCCTGCCAGCGAAGTCCTACTCACTGCCTTATCGTGGCGGGGGTGTTGTTTACGAAAATGAGAGGACGAAAAGTGGATGTCCGGCGCTATAACCGGATCCCAATTCTATGGTGCACATGGGCTCCAGTATCCTGAAGGAACAAATGGCGTATGAACCAACTTTTGGTCACCGGCTTCCATGGGGCCGCATCTCCTCACGATGCTCCACTGCCTTGTGGACTAGACCCTTGGGTCAAAGGCTCGGGGTGTGGCCCAGTAAGAAAACCACCTGCTTCAGTCTGGGCGCCCGGGCAGTATCACAGCCCACACACAAATAAAATTTTGTGTGGCGCATATTTATTTGGTTCCCCCTTGTACCAATATTTGTGTGTTCAAATATATATATATATATATATATATATATATATATATATATATATATATATATATATATAATGTTCAGCTTTTACCACGTTTACGTCAGTCTTAAGAGTACTTTATATACTAGGGAACATTCTGATCATAGAATAACATATTCAAGTACTTCTGCATCCAATTAGTTTTAAGCGACCGAGTTAATATTATTTACCTTTTACATCATAAGTGTGGTTTGAAACTCAGTAAATGAAGTGTTAAACGATTAGTGATTTCAGCATATGAGCCTTGCGAATGATTTTCATCAAACAGAAGGCATGTACATCTACATGTTCGCTAAACATTAAACTTTAAAAGGATGCAATATGTTATTATATCACCACATAAATTATTGATATTTATTTCATACTTTTTTATATATATTACAAAATAAGTTAATTCATGTACTAACAACATTCATTCTGTTAATTTACTGAAAATTTATTTTAGTATGAATCGAACCGACTAACTGCTGGGAATGATTATAAAGATCAGAGAATATCCATATATATCGGTAGTAGTGCATTCCAAAGTCCACCAATTAATCTTGCCACATGCCGAAAATTATCTTAACTGCAGAAGACTTCTAGGAAGTCAGCAAAATGCGAAAATTTATCAGTCAAATTGCACATAGTTTTGAGTGTTGGATTTAGTAATTATCCTATTGATGTTGAAGATATTCAAACATTTAAAAAATGATCCTCCAATTGTTAAAAAAAGATAAGTGGCGAAATTTCCCAAACTTACTCTAAAACCTATTGACATAAAAGAAAAAAATCTATTTGTATCAATTAAATTTAACAGCGTATTTAAAAAATAATGTGCAGTCTGTTCTCTAAATGTCGATAAAGTTAATAACTTTGTCGTAATATATAAAATTTTAGCAAAACTTGAAACCACTTTGAAATTTTAATGCATCATTTTGGCTAGTAAGCCCATAGACCATCGAGATTTAAGAATATGTCATTAAAAATGTAATGAGGCATTAATGTATTTCCTGTTTCTAAATAACATATTAGTTATACTGATGTTTCCAATAGGACTGGCTCTAAAAAGCATTAGAGTATACTTGGGTCAGTCTTCAGGTTATTAATACGATTCCGTACAAATTCAATGAAAAGGCTCTCTGAAAAGTTGACGGACTGAAGTTATAAGACACTCGTTTGAGAACCATATCAATAAAAACCCTGACACTTTTCACTGGTCAGTGTGTTCGCTATTTTGCTCTTTATTTCATTTAGTTGAAATAGGTGACATTTTTACCGTATGCGTTATCCCTTTGCCCAGGCTAATTATTAAAAAGACAAATATGATTTAATCCAGTATATAAAGAAATTGAATTCGTAGATATTTTGGTCACAAGAAAGTTTACTAAACCCTTGAATTAATAAGTTTAGTTTTTTGTTAAGTATGGTACAAAATAAAAAAACTGTATCTGGAGATAGATGAGTGGATCACGTGAGAAAGCAGTAAATATGGCAACTTATTAGTGTGGAATTAAGTTAACAGAAACTTTTTAGAATACCTGAAGTTTTAAGCTTACGATTCAGCTTTGTATTATGGAAAAGGGATCTAAAAAATCAAACGCACAAGGAAACTATAGAATATGGAAAATAAAAATTCATTTGGATGTATGTAACATTCACTTCAAAATTATTTTATATAAGAAATTTTAAATACTAAATCAGAACATCTTAATTGATTTCAAGGAAAGACAGGTTCCATTAAACTCCCTAACATATTAGTTACACAATGGATTTTAAGAAATAATTCCTATCAAATATCTAAAAGGATGTTGAGATTTATGTGAGAAATACGGATATGAACTTCCTTAATTTGGGATACTTACATTAACTTATAACATACTGTTGTCCCACAATACAGCTACAATCGGACGCTTAACACTCCTTATTCTTAAACATAGGATCAAAACGTACAATTAACAAAGAATATTGTTCGTCCAATTGAAGAGCATCCGCGAATATGGCTTGGAAAGGGCCATGGCGGATCAATTATAACTTCTATGCTGCGCCATGAAGTAGATTCAGGACATTCAGTTCCAGCTCCTTCCATCGATATCATTTACAGGATATTACCAGAATAACATAACTTACACAGCGGAAACTTTAGCTATAAATAATTTAAAACCACAGTTATGCCCACAATGTTAGTTTGTTACACTATCGCCTCAACAGCGACCCTGTTTATAGAATTTAGTTGTAACATGTTCGGAAAATATTTATTTTTTCTTACTTGATTGTCATGTGGCATTTCTTTTAGTCAAAGTTTTCGAATAACATATGCGCAAAAAGTATCTTGGCTTTTAAGAAGACGAACAGGGGAGTACGTCAGAATTATAAGGTAAAGAGAATTCTATTAAGTAATATTAAATCATAATGTGTCGCATATACGTGAGAAATTGATTTGATCTAACTCACTTCAAGAATATTAAATTTAAAGGAAATAATGTAACAGAAATCCTAAAATACGACTTCCAAAATCTTTTAAAAAAGCATTTTACTTTGACAAGCTATGTACTGCCTTCACCACCCAGCCTCTGATTCTTGAACAAGTTGAGGATAAACGCCTGCTTTGGGTCACAATGTGAAATTATTTGTGAAAATTACATCAGCCGCGCAAATTGAGCGTTTATAAATGCATAACTCTGAATGGCTTTCAAAGAAGAAAAACAAAAAGCAATCGACTGCTCAATACAGGGACACTTTTTAATCCTTGTTACATTGTACTATCAGAAATATCTCCCCAAATCACCGATACATATGTTTGTGCTCAAGGGGAACACAAACTGAAGACGTATGTACTAAATCGGTCTCAGCAAACCAAAAGTTTACTTTCGAACTCTATGTGTAATGGAAACAAGTACAATGTCTCAATCTACTAAGACCATACCAATTAATTTTTTACAATCGGAAGTTTGTTATTAATATCATCTAGTGTTCCATACCTACCAATCAGTTATTATCACCTTCACATTCCCTATTACTCTTTAACCTTATATTTAAAAAACGAGAATGGCCCATTGTGTCATTGAATAAGGAAGGCGATTCAGCGAGCAAAATCTCTTTTTCGAAAATCTCATTTACTTAAGCTGTACAATCGTATTTATAGTTAATTTTATTTACCAAAATAGTGTTCTATAGTAGGATAGGAAGGTGCTCATTCTTTAAAAAGCTTGATGTTATACGTTGTCAAGATCTGAAAATCAGATATTGAAAGGAAGTTATGTAATAATGGGCTAGTGAGAAAGTGGTAAGGTGAAATAATTGTCTACCTGATAGCCATTAAGAATAGAATTCTTAAAAGTTGTGATAACTGCTAACTAATAATTGTAAGAATAATTGGAAAAGAGTAGGAATAAGATAAATAAAAACGATAGATTATGGGAGATAGAAAAGTTTAGGGCCATGGAAGAATAAGGGACTGAACATATTGTCTTTGTACGCAAAGGTTAGGCTTAAACTGATGGAACGCAATAGACTCTTCTGTACGTGAGTTTTCCAGTTGCACTCCTATTGAGCCAACTCTTCTGACTGTATAAATGATTCTGAAGGAGGTTTCTGGTGAAGTGGAGTGGCCGGACTTGACTAGATGCTTAAAGATTGAGTTTTCAACTGGCCTCTGTAACCCTTTGGAGAGCCAATCAGGGTAATGTTCGGAGATGGGTTTCGAAAGAGATCGCTTTGTGTGACCAGTATAACCTGCTCCATATGAGCAAGTAAACTAGTAGATGCACATCGATCTGGCCCTAAGCGGGAGCTTGTTTCACACAACTTCGAATCACAGGCCATCTAGAAAAGATAATGCGAAGTTCAATCGAATAGCACGTTTTCCTCCTAGATCTTGAAAGTTTGTTTTCCAAAATTACTGCTGTAGTATCTCCTTTCAATTGAATGTTTATGAAGAAAGTTTTCTTTGGTGCAGTGGACAATCTTTCGCGTCGTTGTTTTGGCTTCAGATTTGTTTCAATGAATCTAGGTGTATATCCACTGTTAAGCAGTATCTGCCTTAGTTTGTCAAGTTCAACATCGATTGTATCCTCAGCACGGATACGTCCAACCCTCGTACAGAGAGAATGGATCAGGTTCCTATTTTGCTTAAGTGAGACCCAAATTTGAAAATTAGTGTACCAACCATTCCATATTGGCTTCCTATATATCAATCTTTGTAGAGAACCGTCAGGTCTCTTTTTTACCAAAGCATCTAAGAAGTGGAATCCTGAACCCCATTCTGATTTCATTGTGAACTTAATTGATTGATGGCAGTGATTGAACGCATTAAGGATGTCGTTAACGTTGATATTGATTTCACAAATAATGAAAGTGTCGTCTAAGTATCTCTTGTATAGATAGAAGCTGTCATTCATCGGTCTAAGTAGTGTTTCCGAGATTAGCAATAAAATAGTCAGCTAGAAGTGGACCGAGTAGTAACGCCGTTAGTCTATAGGAATTATTGTTGAATTGAAATTGGACATTGCAAGTGCATCGGAGTAGTTTCTTGAAAGTGTATTGGAACATCAACATCGAGTTTGTTACATACAATATGATCACATAGTAGACAGATTGTTTGCGTTAGAGGTACATTTGTAAAAATAGCTGCAATATCTAGTGACGTCATCAACTTTACGGTAACGTTGACAATGAATCAACAGTGATGTATCTATTGAGTTGATTTCTGACTGGTAACAGAGTTTTAACTAGCTATTTGGTGATGGCATTTATTTATATTTGTAAAGTGAACATTTAGTTCTCCTATCTTCGTTCGCTTATTATTGTTCGCCTTTAACCTTTAGATAGTAGTACAACCAGCTTGTGACGCATGAAGGTTTCGGACACTAAACTAATCATTTTGTTTGTTAATAAACTTTTATAACTGTTGAATCTCTATAAATACGACCATACAGCTTAAGTTAATGGTTTTATGAAAACATTTTCTTTGCTAAATTGTATTTATTTCTTTTTCGATGGTATAATCGGTTTCCTTCTTAAATTGTTTTAATCGCCAGTATGTTTGATCCACAAAGAGCCTGGGAAAAATGTAAGTTAATAACCAGAATTTTATTTTAAAAATTAAAAAACGGTTTAAATTAGTTCGATAAATCAAGGCCTCACTCTGGAAACAGACTGACTTTTCTGAATGGATGATCATGATTTCAGGATAAGCGTTGGTGTTTTAGATCTAACAACAACCAAACGGATTGTTTACTTCCATAGCTGTTGTTTGTTATAAATACGGCAAGTAAGAAAAAAGGACGTTTTAAGCAAATGTATATTATTGATCGGAAAGTATCACTGTAAACGTACAAAAAATTAGATCGTCATTAACTGTACTTATTGTTTATTATGCGTCCAAGATCGTTGCTGAAGCACTTCATTGGATACGACAAATAAAAGTTGAGTCTCTGGATACTCTCTAAGACGTCCTTCTAAATAATTAACAAATTCATCATCCGTTGACGCAACTACAACCGGTTCGCATAATTTAGAATCTAAATTAAAATATGAATATTTATCATCATGCTCTAATTTTCGTAAACCAATCCAATGACTTCCTGAATATGGTAATGTTAAGTTAAAAATACGACGATTAGAAAATGTGTTCAATATATATCCGAAAATATTATCAAAATTTAGATTATGCGCAGCTATTGTTTTGCGTTTATCACACCAAACAATATCATAACCACATTGTTGAAGAGCAATAACTAACACATTTGCGTCATAATTCCCCAGTCCAAATACATTTCTATGTGGATTAATAAGTGAATTGCTATTAAGATTATCAGCTATTTTATCTAAGCAATGTTTTGAAAATATTTTATCCTGAAATACATTATTCAGCGCATGCAATGCACAAAACATTTTAGATTGACGTTCATGGTAAATTTTATTTGAACTGGTCACTGAATTCATTCAAGATGTCATTTACCAGGATAATAAGCACAATTCAAATAAACTAATGTATAATACGAAAAAATTCCAAAAGATTATCTGAAAAATAAAACAACAAAGGAAGTCCAACCTATGTAAAATTTGAATATGTTACAAGACTGGATTAATCTGGAAATCTTAAATATATATGATTCGGATAATCTGAATCGATCAGAAAACAGTAATATCAAAACTAAATAATTATCAAGAATGATAACACTGAGCTATATAATCTTCCATTCGACTAACAACCCAATACTCTCGCTTTCGTCCTGAAAGTACTTCATATTTTTGCTGTATTACAAAGTCAAATGTGTATAAACCGACTACAAAAACTAAGTGACACTTAACGATTTTTCATATACAAAAATGTTAATTAATAATACTACCAAGGAGTTTGTCTAGCCTTTGATGAACAATAAGGTACCAGAAATGCCAAAGAATTCATTTCCCAACAATTTAGTTGAACATATAAAATCGTTGACAAGCCTAATAAGTCGACAATTTTTTCGAGTTGCAAAATAATATCAGTTAAAAGATTGTGAAACATTACCGTACAATTGTTTGATTTAAACTTTATCGAACTTTTGATCCCCGAAGAATTGATAGTCAGTCAGTCAGTCAGCTATAACGTAGGACTAGGCACATATATGCATAGGCCCAAGTTGCCATACCTCATTAGAACAACAAGATGAAGCAGTTAATTCAATGGTAGTAATATATAAAAGAAGGATTGCATATAAGGATATAGTACAGGAAGAGAGAATTAGTTCATAAAAGGAAAGATATGGAGTGATTTCAATCTCATAGTTTAAGGGAAGACAGAGAGTGTGTACACGGACGCCATTGCGGTCGATTCTGAGCCATGTCACCAAGAGTCTCCAACCGTTGGTTACGATAGTCACACGGACCCCAACCAAGTAGTCTACATCTACCAACATGGCTCGGACCAGAAGTTAGTGACTTCAAGCACTGATGCCACGTCTTGGCTTGGCCACCCCTAACTTTCTTCCAACCGTCCACAACACCAGTTAGCATTGCGCGTCGTGGTAATCGGTGTTCAAGCATACGTAACACCTGGCTCAACCATTTCAGTCGATGAAGATTCACAACCTCACCAACTGATTTAGCATCACTCCCTGATACCCTGCGTCTAACTTCACTGTTACTTACCCGGTGATCCCAGCAGAAGCTAGCAATATTTTTAAGGCATCTGTGGTCAAATACTAGCAGCTTACGAGTATCTTCAACTCTTAATGGCCACATTTGGCAGCCGTAAAGTAGAACAGAACAAACTGCAGCGCAGTATACTCGTCCCTTAATCGATAAACTGATATCTCACCTTCACCACAGTTGACATAAGTTGGCAAAAGCCAGACGAGCTTTTCGAATCCGCTCTGAGATTTCGTCAGACACCAACCAATTAGGGATGATCAGACTTCCAAGATAAGTGAAGTTGTCAACGCGTTCGACTACTTTACTCTCTATCCTTAGTTCAGGTATTGACACAGGCCAGCCCGACCGTTGTTGCTGCCTTAACGTGGTGGTTGGGCATGCCTATCGTGATGAACCAATCCAGTTATACTGAAACAATCATTACCCAAGGTCCTACAATGTAAGACAGGCTGGTTGAAGAACGGTAAGATAAAAGCAACAAACCCAAGGTCCAAAGGCTAAGTCGTACTGCTGACTGTACAGAGGTGTGACGGCAGTAAGGTTTTTCCTTCAGACAACCAGCATAACAACGATGCTGCCTTCCCACAAGGAGCGGTGGGGTTAGAAAAGGTCGACCCTAAAAATGCACACCTCGCCTTATCCCATGGATTTCCGTCTCCGGTAGCAAGGTCTCAACAAGTACGGAGCCAACACGAAAATTACTCAGAAAAAGGTCGTGTGTGACTGACCTCAAGCAGTTGTCTCTTGGGCACTGCGGTCACACTCTCAGGTCACTAAGACCACCTTTAATCCAATTTCCTTTTCAGGTACCTCCAGAAGAACCGGGAAGTGACAACCGCCATCATACCTCTAACAGAACTCAAGACAGAATTGATAGTAACAATAATTACAAAACAGATGTACATTCATCGTAAAATTTACAAAGCAAACAGCATTATCAACGTTGCCGACGTGAAACTAACTCACCAGTTAATTTTTCATAAACACTAATTCAACTCAATATTCGGTTATTATTTTGCAGTTAAGCATAAGTATCTGATTTTTATAAGATAAATAAAGACGGACATTCCTTTCGCTTTTTAATAACGGACTTACCAGGTACAGATTCATGTACCTGACTTTGATCCACACTCCAAGCGTGAGGGCTAGTGATACTATCCGTCTGGTCAAACCAAAGATTTAGTATGGTTTAAACCTTAAAACAAGCATCTTAGTGTTGAACATCCTGGCTACTAAGCTAACTCTTTACACGAAAACTGAAATAAAAATGAACCACCTGCACTAAGTATTCGGCAGCATGAAATAAGCACTGAATGAATGAGAAACTGATGAGTGGAGATTATTTCGAGCTAACCACTCTGTAGCTGTATCGCAAAGGGATCTTCACTGCTACTTTTCAGTGGAAGGATTAAAAGTCAGTAAAGAACCAGATAAAAAGGTGACCAAATTACTCTAATGCAATAGCCTTAACAGCAATCCCAAACCATCGTTTTCTGAAAGTAACGAACCCAGATTGTAACTGCTACCTTGACGTGGTGATCTGGTTTGAATATCGTGATGACTCAGTTGAGCTAAATTAGCTGGAACACTATCTTTTCCGGAATCTATCATTTCAAGAATGTCGGTCAGCGAGTGGTTGATCTAAAAGCGGTAAACTAAGGGTCCAAGACTGAAATTTTACTGGCGGTACAGGGGTTAAATTGAGGTAAGACATTTCTTTACAAAGATCCTGCTTTTTGTCGATAGAATGAGGGCTTTAGAAAAGATCGACCCTAGAAACAGAAAATCTCGTCCGTAGATTTTCGCTGCTGGTGGCAGAGTTTAAAAACTCGAGGTCAACAGATCTACAACTAGTTACAAAAAAGCAGTGCGTGACTGATCTACAGAAGCTGTATTCCAAACTCTGAGGTCACAGTCCTACGCCGGGACCAGTTCCCTTTTTACGCTCCTCAATGAAAAGTGTTCCTCAAAAGTGCAAGCAACCGAGAGAGTAACATCTCTCAACGTCGCGAAAGTACTCAAGGAAATGTAACGAATTAGACTTTGCTACGAATTCTTTCAAGTTTTTGACTTCCGTTTAAAAAATTAGTTTGGTGAAATTTCTTTTTAAGCTGTTCTCAGGATCCAAAAAAACCAGAGATTATCTTGCCTCATGAACTTTTTTATCAGACCAGTCAAACAAAAGCATTCAGGCCGAGTTCTCCATGCACGTTGGTCAAAAAGTGCATTTTTGGGAATCCTAGGTCATTGACTTTTAAAGCGAAAAAAAACATTACAAGTAACACAAAAACTAGTTTGCCCAAGTCAAAAACACACGGGTGTTGTACGTAGCTTAACGCTGAATACATCCACGAATAAAATTAAGTTCTGTCAAATAAAATCACTTGGCCGAAAGGTTTTACGACTTAAAGCAGTTTTAATATGTAATTATGAGTAGTTTCGAGAGACTTGCTAATTTATTACACTGGTGCTTATCAGTGACGTGGTGCATACACGAAGGAAAAATTGGTATTTAAAAATGCGTAATTGGAAAAACTGTAGAATAGAGCATGTGATAAAGGGTGCTGCAAGAACATTTGACGTTCCAACCATCTCAATTGCACAGATTTAGGTAACGGGATAAATTTAAAATACTTACGACTTATTGGACATTCTTAAAATTATCATCAGACGACCATTAACCAAGACCGGATTGATTTATCATGGCACATCTCAAAATTAAAGGAAGACAGTAAGACCTGTCGGTGTCATATTATTGTATAACATGAAAGCTCTAGAATAACGAAAGCATAAGAATAATTAAACAACTAGAGTTTCCAATATAATCCCCTAGTCCTAAATAATATTTGTAATGGTCATGAAAAGGATCATAACAGAAGCAAAAGAACAGTTTGGGAATGGGATTTAGTAGGCGTCAAGGTCTAAGTCTCGCTAAACATCGTGAATATAATTAGGTACTAAAGACCTATAGAGATACAAAGTAAAAAGTGCGCTAAACCAATCATATATATATATATATATATATATATATATATATATATATATATGACAAAAAGTCGTTTAAAAGTTCTTCATCAAAAGCGCTTTTGAAATACGAATACCTAGTTAGACCGACAAGTAACAGGAACTTCGTCGCATCGTTCACCATTTTTGTTTCTCAAAAAAATGAAGAATAATCGAGATCATTTTTTACAAGCAAATAGAAATTCGTTCTCATAGAAATTGAGATCCCAAAATCAGTGGTGAAGTTTCTTTTCACATAGGTTGAGAATACGCCGCCATGAAGTATTCAGAAGATCTAAAGTATCTTTGATATAGACAGAACAACATGTACAGTATACTGACATGTATTAGTAGAGAAAGCCTGTTACTAACCCGGAAAAGTTTGGAATGCACGGACGTTAATATTGAAGGTAAATAGGGGAAATTCAGTAGGAAAGGTCATTAAAATTAAGTTCTCAGAGTGAAAAACAAAACATGTAACATTACATTTAATTCTTTGCGTTTTGAATCGTCGCAAACGCTGTGACCTTGCAAGCGTGAGTACTACAAACAAAGATTTTTGGTCCGAAAACTTTGCATCGACGGTTTTGTTTATTGATGATTTAATGTTATATCGCAGTGATCACGGTAGCGTTCACCGTTTCTACAAATCGCATCCTTTGTTTTTATTCTTGGTGGATATTCAAGAAACAAATATCAGTAAAATGAGTTGAACACAAATTACGTACAAAGTACTCAGCCCTAGGTCTGATGCAAGTGAGGTAAGGTGGACACTATGAAACATCGCCACCGTATCTCTCCCTGGATTTCCGTACTCCATAGCATGTAATTTTAACCGTCAGAAGCAATCTGAGTAAGATTTATTTCTTAGAACAGATTGGTTTATTCCTCTCCTCCTACTCCATTTCAGAATGTAAGGCCATTGAAATGTCACTGGGTTTTAGCTAAATCTTCCGGCAGTTGGGTCACTGAATGAGGTGGATCTAGACACAAAGTTTCCACGTACACCTAATGTGTCACCCAGTGCAACAACGGTCATGTCAACGTTCATTTAGTCATCGAATTTGTCATATTATGATGTATTTTTTTATTAAAGAACCAGATTATGCTGCGGATTTTTCTCTGGTTGTAATTCTGATTTTCCACGTTTGACAGCGTTACGCCATATGTGCACTGCATGCTGGGATGATAACTTAAGCCATAGTGAGTTTGATCGCATAATTGATTTTTTAAATAATGTTACTGGAGAAAGATTTGTTGTGCTGTAGACTATGTTTTTATGAGTGACTGTTGACTTCCGTCTGAAAAGAATGTTGTTTGTCTTCTGTTATATATGTCTTACTGGGTTTACAGGCTTAGCTATCAACATTTAACTACCTTGAGTCACATATCTGTGTAAATAAAACAATAATTATGACACCTGCTTAGTTTGGTATTTTTGATCATGGCATAATTTTATTTGACATAATTATGCTATGCTTAAGTATGGCGCTTGTAGCATGTAATTAAGCAGATCAGTTTAATAAGTAGAGCTGCCTGCTCTTAATGAGTATGTTGATTCAAATCAGTCTGCTTGGAAATAGGAAAAAATTGCCCTTGATTCTGTTGTTGTCATGTATTATGAGATAGCAATAAGTATGTTTGGTGTTTATTTGTAGACTGTAAGTCTAGCTCTAACCATATTTCAATATCGCTGTCATTAAACAATTTTCTAGCGGTAACATCGGCAGCAGGATAACTAAGTGCTTGTGCTTTTAATTTACTGCAAAACAGCGGTATTTATTCCTGGATGAAGGGTGTTCTGAGTCTTTATTAAATACAGCTATCTGTGGAAAAACATTAAAAGTTCTTTTGACAACTGGGAGTTTTAGTTTATCAGACACTAACTCTACTTGTATATCTTTCTGTAAAACCAGACACAAATGCTTTAGAATACTTAAATGGAAGCAAAATAATAAAAGCTGTACGATACAGTACTATGCACATGCTATGCTTTGCAAAAGTTGTAGTAGATGATCTGACCTTATATTTATGAACTCGGGGTAAATCACAGCTGTATAATTCTTTGCTTAAAGCATGTAATATGTTTGTTTATCTATTCCACACTTTTGAATAGATCCATTACTACTTTTTCATTTAGAATGCAACAGGAGTGAGCCTTCATAGATATTACAAACTGTTTCGTCGTTTGAACTATGGCCAAACGGAACTGTTAACGGGGGACTGAACTAAAAATAGCTTCTCCAGAGCATGATGGACGTCCACTTTGGTCTCACAACCACTTCCATTATTTTAAAGTTACTTATTTCGGCGAGCCATGTAATAAGTTCGGGGACTCAAATTCAAGCCTTATGGAGAGTGCCTTCAATCACTAGACCTTTAACCATTAGGGTATAGTCATCTTGGAGGTGACCTCCTAATGGCTTACAGTATCCTTAACATTTCTGGATATCCCCTTAAACACCTACTTAAGTTTAGCTCCAACACAAACATAATGGGTAACGCCTAGAAACTAAAGACAAAACAACGCAGAACGGATGGTAGACACAACTTCTACTCTTTAAGAGTTGTCAAATGCTGGAATTTGGTACCGGTTGAGCTAGTACAAGCAACCTACCAGGACTCCATAAAGAAGCAACTCGACCTATTCTTAAGGACTGAAATGACCGAACTGCCAGTATTCGTTTGAACGTAGGACTGACGAACCAAAACGTATTCGAATAGGTCAGACTACGCTCTTCTGTATAGACCACTAAGCGTTTTGAGACACTCGTATTAAATTATATCAAAACGCAAACTCTGTGCTCAATTTATACGGCTCTAATTTAAGAAATAGAACAAATTATATCAAAAATACAAAATACCTAAAACGGTACAGCCTGTGCTATACAGTCAGAAGTTTCCTTAACGCAAAGTAGTACGCTAAACAATAAGAGAAACAGTCAATACCAAAGGATTTCATACCTGAGAATCAACAAATATATTCCCAACAAACGGGATCAAATATCTGCAGGGATTCCAGAAATCCTCTCAAGCAAACAGTCACAAGGTTAACAGTCACACGGAATCACGCAGTGACCTGGAGCTTAGTCAAACACGACATCACTGTCAATAAGCAGGCAACATGCAATAAAAATTTAGGTAACAAAAAGATAAGTTTTTAATCAAAATCACATAATAAAAGCTCAAACGAGATCTAAACAAAGTTTAAATTATATGACAGGGAGAAGAAACAAACAAATGTGAGTACAGTCCAACAAAAAAACTGTGAAAGAATTTTCATCGTTCTCTTTCCGTTACAAGGACTAAAGATAATATCTTAATATGATTTACCATTTTCCCCCCTCTATTATCGTTAATATAATTAGGTTCCCGCCTTGAGGTATTGGTGATCCACTGCTACTAGACACGGAAGCCCGTTAAGCGAAAGCTTCCTCTATCCCGTCCACAACCATTTGAACCATTTAAAACATTTTACCTTTCGTTTAAAAAATATGACAGACTACAGCTTAATATTAACAGCACGGGTTTTAAATGGAAACATGGTGTATATCATTGATATACCGTTGGTAATGAAACTTTCTGAATAAATTTGAAAATCTGATGCTATTTTTTGTCAAGTTAACCTTTATAAGAAACCTGTGAAACAAGAGCCTCTCAGCACCTAATTCATATGTAATAAATGTAAGTGATGTAGAACACACCGTTATTTTCTTGGAATACCTAAATACTTTGGCCCTCTCACAGCGTATTCTAACCACCATTACATGTCACGGGAGTTGATGGATGAACAGGCGTTACACATATCCCAACCATTCCTGCGTTTAATCTCATGGTTGCGTACTCAAATGCTCTATGATCAAACAACGCCTCTACCCATACTAGTAGAACATTAGTAACTGAAGAGTACCCTGTATGGCACAGCACATCGGTCTACGAATCCGCTTAGATTTTTAGTGAGATCACTACAATCCTGCTAAACATTCCATGACCCCTCTTTTCTCCATCAAATCAAATAAGTCTGTACTTACTGTACAGAATAGTTTTATTTCTCAAGGGAAATAACAGTTGAAAATGGGAGTAAAATGGCAATATACAGCCGATGCAGATGGTGCGACTTGTCTTCATCGATTACCTGAAACAGAGAGTAGTGTTATTAGCTTGACAAGCTCATTTAAAAAGTCTAATGTCTATTTTGAAAGAACGTGTGGACTTACTGTGGGAGAAAATTATGCTGCGACTATGAATGTTGTCGAAATCTAGTTCCCTAGGGCGTACGAATAACTCAAACTGGAAGAGAATTATCCAAAAATAATTCGGACAGGAAGGTAGAAATTTTCAGGCACTTTTTATCATAAGGGTGGAGATATTAGGTACCTTCTGACAACATACCGTAAAAGAGATCTAACTTTGCAACCGGTGAACTTTGACCCATAAAAAATGAGCACGATAACAGTTAATTACCCATTTACTCTTTGATCATGGCGCTTAAGCTTCCTTTTATGACCAAAACAGCAAACATACACTATTCATTGGTGGCGGATTCTCAGCTTTTCAATGTTTAGCTTGTTTTCACGAACGACGTAATGAGTATAACCCATCTGTTTATGCTATGTGGTATATTTTCAATAACAAACCCTCTGCAATAGATTGGTAGCATTACTGGCTTCGTCAGTGGTTGTCAGGCTCCTGGGCCCCATTGAAAACATTATCGATATCCCCTACTGCCGGACATTCAGTATTAGTTTGACTCGTTGTAGAGATAAGGTTGTCCGTAATACTGAAGAAAATAATAAACCGGAGATCGTTTCCTCTCATCGCTTTCGATAACATGACAGTTAGGAACGAACATACGGTTAGTTTGGTCGTTAAACAGACTGCAGCGATTACAAAATCGACTTGCGTTTGATTGAAGTTGAGTTTATCATACAGCGGTGGTCCACTTTTTCCTTGTACCTATTCCTAATAATATATTTCTGCAACAACATTCTTTGTGTTGTATGGTCATCAAAGCGGCAGTTGTACCTAGACATGATGAAAGGGTAATTCGCGCTAGGTACTAACCGTGACATATGACTCTGACGTTTGATTGTTGGTCAAGCTATTCCTATTTAACGTGAATTGAACCCCAATCATGCGACATCTAAATTAATGATCTACAAGGAGAATAGCATGTTTCCTAGGGTGAGAGAAAATGGAGCAGGATAGTTTTACTTACAGGATTTTAATTAAATAAAGTATTTTGTTTAGAACATTTCTAAAGTTTCAGTGCTCAATGTTGTGTAACGCAACATATTTGGTGCACATTTTAGTGGATGATAATCGAGGTTATATAGTGGATCATCCATAAATAGAAGAAAATAAAAGGATTCATGGATGCGGCTTCATGGTACTTCGCTTGAAATTTAATTTAATTTAATGTATATAGAAATGTCATATGTTTAAACTTGGATAGTAGCTAAACCTGTAGGGATCTAACCAGGCACTCGCTTGTTCGTTGTGAGTGCTATTTGTTCAGTTTTGTAAACACGATGCAGTCAGCAAAAACGTTGGTCACTTGGTTAAAGTTAGTGGCACGAAAATTTATAAACTCATACTAACAGGCAGAAAATGAGTTCTCAGGATGCATCTCTTGAATATGGAAAAGAGCATTATATAAATAGTTTTTAAACAAGTGGAATAAAACACGTTTTATGTGTTGCAGTATAAATGTCTATAGGTTAAGCTTATGTACAAAATAGAAGTGAAATAAGGAATCTATACCTGTTTACAATACTTTTGTAGGGTTTTAGCGTGGCGTTAAGTCGCGGTTGAATATGATCACCACTACACTGAAACTACGTGTTAGTTACTGCGTTAGATCCCTCTGTAGGCCAAATATCAGAAGGCAATTGAAGGTTGCAGTAAGATGGATTTGTGAACAATCTCATGGTACCGAAAGAATACCGAGATCGTGGGAAGGAGTACAAGGGGAACTACTGAGAGTAGCCGAGTTCATGCAAGCTCGTGGTCAACGGAAGAATGCATGTTTTTAGTACGGTTAAACAAACAAGTACAGTAAAACAATCACTGGTACAATTGGTTACAATAATAATTGTCCCCATTATACCAGTCGCGTTCGCTTCATAAAAGTAAGTCACTACACTTTCGTCACCTTTTAACCTCGGTGTGGTGCCTACGCATTACTGTGGAGTTCAATCTAAGAATATATGAATGTTTAAGGATCACTGATTTTAATGGTACATCATCTGAGGTCAGTTTTTGAAAATACATCCTACAAATTACACTTGTTATGCACAGCTTCCTCTGTATGTTTAAATAGTGAGTGCAAAGCCTTATCAAAATATGACTATTAAAAAAATGCTGGTATGTGGCTATCGAAGTATTCAATATGGTCACACGTGAATACTTACTTGAGCTCAATGAGTATGTCCAACAGTGAAAAGTGTTTCTAAGATCATTTGTACTGTCTTTGAAACGTTCGGTATCAAATGATAGCATCTATTGTATGCTCTACTGTATGCTCCATTTTCTGCCCTGAAAGACATTGCTATTCACTTTATTACTGAGAGACGAATTCAAATACGAAATATTTGTTATGTTTTAAACTTAATTCGCTACTCAAGAACACAATATCACCGTCATGAAAAAAGTTGCTGTAAAACGAGTTTCGAGTAATTTGAAGGATGGGCGAAAAACAAACAGACTAATGAGAAGAAGAAATTCTCAAAGCATTAGTGTATGATATGAAATGTCTTATAGCTAAAATGCAGCAATAGAAGTAAATAGAACAGGTTATTAATAATATAACAATGATATCATATGTAATTTTTAAAAAATATTTGCTCAAGATATTCCGGAAACAACGGAGTCAACGAAGAGGAGTTTGCCCATATCCTACTGATAGTGGAGTGAATATTAATAAGATTGGGAGCAGTATTATTTGAGATATTCAGTGTGTTTAAACTGAGGAGGAAATGTTCGAACAGGAAGACAATGATCCTACATGGTTTTTTCTGAATTCTGGTACGATTTACACTTCTCAAGAGAACTTTCAATTGAATTCATGAATTAATCAAATACAGCCATAAACTCAAAAATTTTAATATGTCTAAATACCGTATGTCCGCATAAATATATACTACAGTTGCAAGTGACTTCTTGCGGACGATTCATTCCAACCACAAAAAACAAATAAAAAGAATACTTACTACCTATTTATATTCATTTTTGTTTAAAATTTAATTGATAATACCAACATGAATGTAGTATGATAACTATTTCTATTCATTCTAGGAGTTTTTAAAGTTAGTCTCAAGGCTTTGTTGCTCTCTAGCAACCCATATGAGCACACCCAATTAACCACTTATCTTCGTAACACGGTCACTAGGTCAAATAAAACAGTCAGTGTTAGCAATAAAAGATGAACGACCACCTGATATGTGTAGTAAAAAATGTGTAATGGTAAGGTATGTTACTGTAAATAAATCCCAAAAATCAATAGTTCTGTTAGTCTTTGACATTTGATGCTGACCATATTAGTTTTAATGGACTCACATAGCTGAAGGTACTCGGTCATACATCCGCATCAGATCACCAGTGGATACGCTGAGTTCCAATTCTCCTACAACCGCTAGCCAGCCTAGATAAATCGTTTTCCGATATATCAGTATTTTATGAAATATATCTTCGAACGTCTTAGCTTCTGACTTCTGATTTGACTGGTTTGGCACGTTTCGATTATAAAAGGTGTTACCGATTAAGGTGTTGTCAATTTTCAAATACTTGTGGCATCTTTAAGTATATCGCCCTATGTATTTTCGAATT
This sequence comes from Schistosoma spindalis, assembly GCA_946903255.1. NCBI lineage: Eukaryota > Metazoa > Platyhelminthes > Trematoda > Strigeidida > Schistosomatidae > Schistosoma > Schistosoma spindalis. The sequence goes on along the minus strand of OX336416.1, from coordinate 58,419,649 downwards.
CAAAACTGTGTAATTAGATCGCGTTATTCCTAAGGAACTAGCTGTAGCCAATCTGTTTCAGTCGCTGACAGTTAAGTGTAAAAGTCAGTCAGTCTGCAATTACTTTGTATGAGCTTTTAAAGTGCCTCTCTGAAATGCAAGAAAACAAGATGGGGTCATAAATCGCAAGCGACCTTGAAACTGTAATCATCTCATGCCTTGAGATACCATGCATGAAGTAAAATTAACCTAATAGCCCTTGCATCATCAGAGATTTCGGAGACTCCTTATCAAATAAAACGATGATTTGTTTATTTTACCAACTTAATACTGACTTCCGGGCTATATCCCAGACTGGGATCAATATTATTTGGCATGAATGGCCTGGTGACCTCTGATTAGCAAGCTGAAGCAGATACCCAAAAGAACGTGAAGAGAACAATGGTTCTTAGAGGGCAGATCAACAACAAAGCTCGTTTGTCGTGAATATACAACCAGAAATGATGACATATGTAACTGAGCATTTGTGATTGATGTTACGAATTAATGACTTCAAAGGAAGTTACTAATCTTCATATAGGTCGGGTCATGAGAACTGCATCACTAAATTCAGCATTTATAATAATTACTAAAAGATGTTATCACAGAAAAATTGTATCTGACATGAAAGTATTTCAACATATGTATGACCCCATTTCATTTTAATGTCATAACCATGTCTTTGTCATATTTTTGGTGGAAATATCCCATCGCAGATGATGAATACTGAAAAAACCTTCTAGGAGCAAATTACGAGTGTCATAACATTGATTAGATTGTAAGCTCTTTTCATAGTATATAAACATTATTTAAAATTTTTCCAACGAGGTGCAAAATCAAATTATTCTTTCCACAGTGCACAAAATGTAAATGATTTTGTGTTATAAATTTATTGGGGTTCTGTTTGATGTATTCTAATCTTTATAATAGTTCACGTTTCTTTGAATTTATCCTCAGGCTAACTAGATATAAAACTTGAATCATAAACACATACGTTGACAAAGATGCTGATAATTGAAGAACATAGTCACCCAGGACTCATTTTGATTTTTCCTGGTCTTAAGACGAAGGACTATTGAAATTTCGGCTTGGAAAGCTTCAAGTAAAACAACGTATTTCATGCGAAACGTCTACTAAATATACACAAATAGGCTATTAAAATAGGCGTTAAGTAGACCGGTGGCCTTATGGGATGACTCAAAAGTTCTGTCGCAAAATAGCTTCACCACCATTAACAAAATCAAAGGAATTTTTATAGCCAACTGTATCCTACATAGTATTCCTCGGAAGCACTCAGAGTATCATGGTAAAGATGCTGAAATTAGCTTTAACTGGCTAGCATGAATGCTATTTACCCATTAGCTGACGGGCAACTACCCGTCATTAGTGAATGGAACGCGCGGAAATAAATCAGAATTAAAAGACGAATGTGATAAACAAACACACCGTACTCACTCTAGATGATTAAGGCTCAAAGTGGAATCCCTTGTTCTGAGTGACCATTTTAAAGGTGCTGAGGACTTGAGGGAATAAAATTATTTTCGATACCATTCTTCACGATGGTTTATTCTGTGTGCATGACGACCTTTAAGATCAACTTTGCAACCAGTTGTGTCTGAAATACTAGTTCTCCTGGTATTCTGTAGACTATGTGAAGCGGATTGTGAAATCAATCCCAGAAAGCAGGACAGGTTCCATCTAGGTTCTGAATAAACTGATTACTCCATAATTTGTATTTATATATTTTTACAAACCAACGGTAATTGTGATTGCTTGTAGTAAGATTAAATTTGGTCCGTTGGGATGGGCTATGTTCAATAAAAGACGTCTAAATCAGTGAGCTAACTGAATCTTAAAACGCTGTTGAGAAACAGATCGTAATTAAAACCGCATATATTATGTGATATAGAAGTACACGAAGGTATTTCAGTCTCTTGTTACGTGTGATATTTAAAATTCACGCAAGAAAGATGTTTTGTTGACTCCGTTTGGTTCATTTTTACGCTACACTTTTGCCATGTATTGTAATTAATCATGAAATGAGCGTACGATTATATATAAACACAGTTACCAGTTTATATAATTAAAAAATACCTTCTAAGAATTCTAACTTAAGTTTATTGGTGGGTGAACTAGATAAAAATCTGTACCACGTATGAGGCGCACTTTATCGTTCTTATTTGGGACAACTTACACCTAATTAGTTTGCAACCAGCTGTACAAATATTCTCAACAAATTTTTAGAAGTCTGTGATTGTAAATATATCTGGTGATTAGCTGTTTAAAAGTTATTACTTAACAATCACAAGACTGATTGGGGAAGGTAGAAGTACGTAAAATAAGTATTTAATGGATCATCATCAGTTCCTGACATAGTGTTCTTATAATAACACGACCCAAAAACATAATGTGGTATAAACTTCAGTGTGTTATTTACCACATTTTACATAATTTGAATAGATCTACATGATCGATGAAGGGGATCAATACCGGTGACTATACAAACTAAAATACATTATTCGTTACTGCTTATTCTTGCTCGTCCTCCTTTGATATTTCCACTAATGTGATGTCATATTTTAATTGGTGTTCTATCATGACTAATTCATAAAAAACTTAATTTTCGTTGAACAACCTTTATTCTGTACGCACAAATGGAGTATGTTTCAGGTGGTTGATGTTAGTGTTACAGAAATCTGGAAAAATCTCCTTATATTCTCATGAACTATTATCAATAAAATCGTTTAAAACTCTTGGGCTTGGTTCAGTGATTTGTTATTTTTGCACATCATGAATCCAGGTAACTTACAAAGACGTATCGAATTTCAGAAGTGAGTAATAAATGAAAGAAAATCCTGGCGAAAAAAATAATATTAGTGCCTGTGATTACAGAGCTAGGAATTTCCAAACCTGTTGAAAACATATTCTGGAGGTCTCATACGAACTAGTACATGAAAGCAGTTAAAAACGGCGAACACATGTAAATGAGCTGTATGAATATGAATAAAGTAGATAAATGCATGGAAAGAATTTATGGAATAATACGAGCCTTACAATTAGAAAAGTCATCCATTAACCAACCTTAACTGAACCAAACAGCCAACCAGAAAATAAAACAGAAATTCTCATTGAGAATAGCCCTATCTGAGCTGATGAGTTTTAAATTACCACAGAAATGCTCAATCGCACCTCCTAAAAACCGGAATTTAGGAAATCAGGGACCATTACGTAGAGTGTAAATTGATGACAACTAATAAAGAATGTGAGTTTCATAGTAGTAATTTTATTGTTATCCCTTATTCTATGAATGACCAAGTATCACAAGTAGATGTAGTACATGGGACTATAAACCATGATATTTAAAAGATCTGGAGGAAATACATGTCTGTAAATATATATATATATATATATATATATATATATATATATATATATATATAACAATCTTTTAACGGACTTTATTCGGCCATATTGGTTCCTATTCTCAACTTAACAGAATACTATATATGAAGTCAATTATCATTAATGAAATACAATATAATGACTTACAACTTTGTCTTCAACGTTTGTTGATAGAACTCTTTTCTTTTTAATTTATTTGAATGAAATATGTAATGATAAAAATATTTAAGTAATAATATAAAGATGTAAAAATATAAAACAAATTTGTAAACTGATCAAAATATACCTACAAAATTATTCCTTTTTTTTAAAAAAAAGTCGATTATCTGAAATGAGATAAGTTAAACAAAAAAAGAAAAAAAATCAAACATACATAAACGATATGTCTAGATAAATTTGTTGATTATATGTAGGCATTTATATAGATTTGTTTATTTTCTTCAACATAATTATTAACTTTTGTCAATAAACTTTACTTATTTGGGTTTTTATAAAACAGTTAGAATATAAGAATTTAAAGAAAAAATGTAAAGATATGAAGATCTTCCATGTGTGAAATATTATCTTCTTGAATAAAGTGGAAAAAATAAAGGTTTTTATAATTTAAACAAATTTTATACGGGGAAAAGATTGTATAAAGAAAAAAAGATTAGTTAATAAGAAGGTACTGTCAACTTGGATTACTGTTGTTTAACTCCAAATTCAAATAATATTAATAATAGAGTAAAATTATTTCTTTAAGATGTACTCTGTTCAGATACATATTGAAGGAAGTTTTGGCGTATTTAATTGTTTTTGAAAAAAAAAAGAATGGTTCGATACATTTTATAAATGAAAAAAGAAATGTATAGATGATGCTCTCATTTTAATTTTCCTACGTCTCATATCTTGTGAATTTATCCGGTAGTTAAAATTGAAATAAACTTGTAAAATAATACTGAGTACTAGAATCTGTAATGAAATTCAAATGAATTCCTGGAAACCACATATATAGTCTACAGGAAAATATGAATTCGTCGCTTTTGTTACGATAGCTGTTCATACATGTTCTGTTCATATTTCTTTACGTTTCAACAAAGCTTGTGGGTCAGGCAGATTACAACGAAGAACAGTGAAAGTTGTTTGACTGACACATTGTCGTAAGAGAGCTAGAGCACTGGAAATGAATAAATGTTGATGAAAAGCGTTAATAAATTAGTAATGCTAAGAACTATACAAAAACATATGCTAATCTCTAGATATTTCTATTTGACTAATGTATTTTAGTTAATCCATTTAATCATAAATAATATGTTAAAAATTTCACACAAGTTAAAAGAAATAAGCAGTCAATTGATTATTCAATATATTCCATACCTAAACCTTGTCGAAAATTTCTTTCTGTGTATAAACAGTAAAGATTCTCATCTGAATACATCTGAATCAGAATTCCCTTATAAGAGATTACTAACTAATTGTGATGCAGCAGAATGGTCAATAATTCCATCGAGAATAGTCTAGAGCATAATTCTCAATTTTCTCCTTCACAATCGATGTTGGTTATAATTTCACTATTTGTTTGAATGTAATAACAACATAAAACTAACAATTCAGAAAAAAAATCAGTTCATTTTGATGATAAATTGATTTTACTAAGAAAACCAAACAATAGTACCAATAATAAAATACATCTGAATATATCGACTTTTTCTAAGACCTACTTGTAACAGAATTAGAAAACTTCGTTAATAAATTTCCTTTGGAAACACATTATCAACTCTTAACATTCACGTTAATATTTAAAATGATATTATTTTTAAATAAGAATATCTGATGATGATTTTAATAAAACATTATTAACATCGATAATTGAATGGATGAATTATATAACTCATTACCATAAAAAGAAATCGAAATTCTGGTAAAACAGTCTTGTATGGTAGCATTTAATTTTAATAGTTTCTGATGATAAATATTCTTGTATTATTACAACATCAAGATTATAGTTTAGTGAATTTTTCCAGTTTTTGCCGAAGTATATTAATTTGAATACAATAAAAAACAAAATACGTTTATAAGCAAAGATGGATAGTGGTTAGCACTGGAATCCAGGACACGCGATCCGTCCTATTTGGGACTAGTCAGCTGGATGTACCTGTATCTCAGAGTTGGGACTCGAACCCAGTGCCATTCGCTCCAAACGCCTTCGCGTTATCCATTTAGCTACCGAGTCTTGATAGCCACCTGCTTGTGAAATCAGATTAAGTTATATTGACTTGATATTGTTTTATTTGAATCTTCCCATTGATGTTTAGCACTGAAATTGTTCAGTCTCTCGTTGGCATATATGCATCCTATCCATCTTTGCTTATAAAGCTCGTGACTTCAGGTCGTCCGCACAGGATGCACATATGCCAGCAAGAGACTGATTGATTGCAGTCCTAAATAACAATGAGAAGATACAAGTAAACAACAGCAAGTGAATACAAAATATATTTAGTCTATAAGGTATTAGTCTAAAGATATACACTTATAAAGTATTGATACGACGAAGTTTACAGATGAGCTGTAGCTTAAAGGTAAACTCTATAGGATTGCTTTGTTATACAAGGTTTATAAGTTATAGAACAATAAATAAATTATGTTCATTTACAAAAAAATGTGTCAGTTTCATGGTTTAAATGATCTAAAACCTTATTCTTTTAGCCTACATTTTAAAATCGAATGATTGATAAAGTGAAAGGCCATATCTTTCATTTATACGATATAAGATTTTCGGTTGAATGAGTAATTTGCGCCTAGAATAAAGAAGAGTGACGATGTTTTTCGGAACAAAAATATGTCAAAAACTCACTCTTTATACGTCATGCTTGTTAGATCGCGTCCATTTATTGCTAAAATACGATCGCCTAGTCTAAATGTTCCATTCATTTCAGCCACACTGTTGGGAGCAACAGATTTGACGAATATACCTGGTTGATCAAGGCTAGTGCGCTATTTAACAGATTGAAATAGGTCAGTTATTATAAACAAGAAAAACTTAAAAATTATTTGAAGGTTGACTGTGATTACAACAAAATGCTCAAAATTTATGACAATTTCATCTTGACATTGAACGGCTGAAGACAGTAAGCCGAAAACTCTATTTTGTTCAATTATTCGATATAAATTGAACTTTGTCAGAGTTTTAACAGATTGTTTATTACCTATTTTAAGTATGAATCCTTTGCTAAATATACCTAATTGACTGACTCCGACAACTCGAAATTAATTTCTTATGACTACGGTGATGAATTACTTTGCTTAGTAGGCATGTTTCAAAGATGTTTAGCACTAAAACGTATTACTATTGGGCAATCCTCTAATATATATTCATTGTAATATGAAGCTTGTTAAGCTAGGGAAACATCTTTGTCTGAAATTGACTAGTTAACAAAAATTATTAACAATAATTAGTGAGACCCGTTTTTAAGCTTACTGAAAAACTAAATGTTTCGACATGTAATGCTTCTGTTTTCGAAATTTTTAAGTAATCATAGGAGCATAATAAATGTTAAAAAGTATATTCCATTTGTAGTGTCTATATAGTAGCTTAATATAAATGACATAGCTATAGCACAAGGTACAATGTACAAGTTATTCAGTAGCATGACCTTTGGTGTTTGAAACGATTTCGCAAAGCCCCATATCTAATGATGAAGCATGAGATAATAAAACAACGGATAAATAGTAAACACTAGTAACAAAGTTTCAATTATGGAGTGTAAACAAACATTGTTTACAAGTAATTTGCAAATTCATATGATAGGCTTATAATGGAACATTATTTATGCGCACATTATATATATATATATATATATATATATATATATATATATATAGAGAGAGAGAGAGAGAGAGAGAGAGAGAGTTCATTTATATGTAATTTATAATTCTCAACAATACTTAAGATGAAAACAATTTATCGTGAAGTGTATTGTTTACATAAAAAATAACTCACCTCACCGTCAACTAATACTAAACCGAAACCAGAGTTTGGTTCTTTATAAAGTGTTACATTTGAAACGGAATTTCCCAAACCACTACGTGCTAATACATCGCTAAGTGCTCGTTCTGGATTGATATCCAATAAATTAACGGAACTCATAGCATCAGAATCTGTATCTCTGCCTCGATCTAATTCGCTAACTACTTCTGAAATATTATCTGCTGCCTCTTGAATAATCATATCTGGAATTTTAAACTGATTTATTGGCAAATTTGACATGCTACTGCTCACATTACGACTGGATATCAATCTTGGAGTAACTGATCTAGATCCTGCCTTTGAAGTTCGAATTTTGTCTAATCCTTGACCCAGTAATGACATTCGATATTGTTTCCAATCATTGGCTGTTTCATTTAATTGATCCATGTTTAGACGACTCAGTGAAGGAGCATTTGAGGGGGGTCTGAAACCATTATTAAAATCGCCTAGGCTTTGTGATAATCCATTTGGAACTTGAAGTCGAGGATCATGATACCAAGGAGATACTGGAATTTCTGTCCTGTTAGTCTCTAACATTTGATTTTGCCAATGAGGGCTGATAACTTTTCGATTAAACACTTGACTGTGGTAAACATTTTCTTGTGGATAGTCATTAACTTTACTTCCCATTTGAGGATTATTCAAATATTTCGACTCAGGTAAAAAATCTTGATCGCCATTAGCATTAGCAATTAAATCTATACCACCAATTGAAGCAGCCAATCCTTTGAGATAGTATAATGCTTTTTGTTTACTATCCATACTAGTATCTTGTGGATTGTTCATTCCTGAAGACTAAAAATTTCGGGAAGATCAGTTCATTAGTTTATAAAACTATATTATCATAATGACTGCAATAATGTTGTAATTCTATGATAAGACGTAAACCATTTTGTCACAGACTTTAAAGGAATACCTATGTGTATATATCTATATCGTTCAATTTGAAGTTAGTTTTTATCAGGAAATGATATGCACTGTAGAATCATTTAAAATCAGGAGACATTGAGCGAGTGTTTCTTCTAAATCTAAAACTTCTGGTCAATGTTCACACATGACCCTAATCTAGTGGTTCAACAGAAAATACTGAGTTCGATCATTAGTTTAGCGATGAATTCAGGTTACTGAGGTCAGTCTGTGGTGAAAATCAACTTTAAATCATAATGTCTATTTCCCCTCTAATAGAACTTAAAATGTTTTAACAAAAAAAAAAACAACCGGAATTGATGCTTTTAAAATAAACTGAATATTGAATAGTTTATCTTCAAAAGAGATGATATATTTTTCCAAGTAGATGCAATATGAAAAAAGAAAATCCTTGGAATTTCGTGACCTTGGGAAAATAGACTATTTTTCACAGAATGATTAGTTTTTATAAGTTAATGAATATTTATGATTTAACTGACCATAAAATCAACATTCAGTGCTTTTTTATAACAAATGTTTCAGTATGAATAATTATAAGAGATAGATAATGAAAATATATTATTGAGAATAAAACAAATAGCAGTTATGAAGTGAGACTATGTGTCATTTTCACATATGATAACGGTTGACCCTCCTCCCTCCAACAACTGCCAACCAATACCAAAGTCTCAATCTTTAATACGAACATCAAGGCAATTCTATTGTACGGAGCTGAAACGTAGAGAACTACTACAACCATCATCATGAAGTTACAAGTATTTATATATAGTTATCTACGCAAGATATTCAATATCCGTTAACCGGATACCATCAGAAACAGCCTTCTGTGGAAGAGGACAAACTAGCTTCCAAGTGAAGAGGAAATTAGGAAAAGTCATTGGAAGTGGATAGGACATACATTGAGGAAATCACCAAATTGCATCACGAGGCAAACCCTAACTTTGAATCCTGAAGGGAAGCGGAAAAGAGGAAGGGAAATAGAATCAGATATGAAAAGGATGAATAACAACTGAAAAGAGCTGGAAAGGATTGCCCGGAAAAGGGTTGGATGGAGAGTGCTGGTGAGCAGCCTATGCTTCTCCAGAAGGGATAACAGGCGTAAGTAAGTAACTCCCTCCTCCGAATATAAATGTTTTTTTGTTATACTTTATAAATTATATAAATAACAGATCAACTAAATCAACACATATTAATACTTATGGTGTTTTTTAATGAACTGATGAAAGTGAATTATTGTTTTTTGTTTTAATTTACTGTAAATGTACGACTGATAAATGTCCAATTTTATTTCAAGTGAATAAAATTATATCATAGAACTGAACCATTTTCTTAGACTTTCAACTTATTCAGCTATAATTTTCCGGGATGTTCAATAAAAGGAGAGACTTGACTTTGTTAGATTCAATTACTTGTACCACTTAAAAAAATTCAATTTAGAATGAGGTATTGCTTATAGCCAACTAATTAACCAACTAACTAAAAGCGGTGTGGCTTGGTATTTTGTTAAATTTACTTTTGTATGTAAAACAAATGATAATATTGAACCTAGTGAAATTACTTGATTAATGTTAGTCATTGTGTAAGAAAAATAGTATTACTTAATATATTCAGTCAAACGTTCAAATTTATGATTCAATCAATTTAGATGAAATTACTACCCAGATATACCGCTATATGATATAAACAAATCTAAAACAAAATTTTTTAACAATATTGAATTTACATGACTACCACCCCATACTGGTTCACCACTCGATGGTTTTGGTTTCATATCATTAGAAAATTTAGAAGTTTGATCAACTGATTTCACTGAAATGTCAAATTGACTTGTTTGTGTTTTATTTGGTAAAGGTGAAAATTCTGAATTTTCTATAAGAGTAGTATTTTGATTCATCACTGAAGGTGATATACTCATTCTACCATTGTTAGATCGTATTGGTAATCGTTTACGATTTGCAATTGCCAATTTATTTCGTATAGTTGATCTATTAAATGTATGGTTATGATTTATATGAATCTGTGGCATAACTCTCGGTGGAGGGAATTCACGCATTAATTCTTGCCATCGAAAATAAATTACAGGTGATTGAATAGCTAAATCATTATAAAATAAATAAATATTTTTGTTATTACACATATTGATAAATAATGTAAATTTATTAATTTTTCAATGAAATAAAATATTAAAAAGAGGAAGTGAATTAAAAAAAAGAAAAGTAATAATTCATTTTCAATTAAAATGTTTAGTATTATAAAACAGGACAACAAACTAATGTGGTTATCCAAATCTGTAATTTAAAATGTTAACTAGATGTCAATAAATAAATAATGTATTTGTGATACCTCAGAGAATTCTCTTAAGAAGTGGCTTACACTAAGTCACGAAACGTCAGAAAATCTGATTTTTCTACTCATAGGGATATTAAAAATATATTATTTATTTTCTTATAACAATCTACCCAATGCTCAATTTATTCGAAATGTTAATTAGATGATTTCAAATGAAAATGTAGGTTATAAGATGTTGGGTATTTCGGTTTGAAGTGATCATGTTCAATGTAATCCATGAGGGAAAATTAGTGTTGGGTTGTGGGTACAACACAAACTTATAATGCCCTCAAACTAGATCAAAATATAATCTATTCTGTTGAAGATCTTCATAGAAAATAGACAACTTTTATATATTTGTAGATTTACCTTGGGTAGTATTCAAATAATTAATTAGCGTTACTCTTCATTATAACACCATGGTAACTAATCAGCTGTACATTAAATTAATTATGAGTACGTGAGTATTTTGAAAAAGATGATTTTATTTAATGTCTATGCCAAAGTTTTAAAGGTGTGGCTTTTTATGAAAATACAAATATTTGACTATGGTTTAAGATTTCATTTGATGTCAGCTTAAATTGTGAGGTAAGGTTTTTAGATTATAAAGTCAAAACTGCATTATCAATTAATATCAGCAGAATGAAACCTATTGGATGAGACTACAATTTATGGACGATCTTTGAACATCGCCATAGCGGCATTGAGAATGTCCACCTACTGACTAAGACTAAATGAAGATCTTAAGCCTGTGTGAAGAATAAGGAATGTGATTTACAGTTGATGGTTAGGGATAGGGATTAGATTTAGAGTTTTCATCACGAACTGACATCAGCTAAAATACCAAGATGCTATTTAGCCAAATGGATAAAGAATTTCGCGCCGAAACCCAACACCCGTTATCGTAAATCTGATTGGTTCGTCCATAAATTATAGTCTCGCCCCCAACGCTTCGTAAAATGCTCATAATTAAAACATTAGTGACATTTACGACCATTCTTTTGATAAAATATTTCCTCATTAATAACGAAGAACTTTGATCGTAAGTGAAAAAAGCATTCAGTGATTCCTTAAACCGATGGACATACCAGATAATTTTCCATCTAATTGATTAACACAGGTCTGCATAGCACTCTGGACACACAAACCATACGGATCCACAGGTTTATAAATAGGTGATTGATTAGCATATGTTTTTCCTGGAAGTAACCGCTCTTTAGATCTCCATCCTTTTAATGCTATTTCGATTAAGTCAGTAGCTGAAAAGAAAATATATTATGTGAAACGTTAAAACAAGCCGATTAATATATGATAAGAAATATAAAAACGATCAATTAATTTTCATTCTAAATATTGTAAACTATCAAATTCAATGATCTTCAAAACGACTTACATTCGTATTTTAGTAATAACTAGAAGTAACCTATATACCGTATGAACTAGATATAATTAAAATCTGTCACCACCTTTTTAGCCATGGAATCAATTGAAAATTATTGTAAACTTTGTCATTTTAAAATATAATGCTTATCACGAAGTGAAATTAAAGATAACACTATTAGGAACCATTAACGTAATGAATCGCCATTTTTCTGCAAATGATAATACTAGTCTAATTTGTATATAATAGACGTTTTAGATTTGAAAAACACCATCAACTTTACTTGGTTCACAGTATGAATAAAAACAACTGTTTATTTAAAAATTATCCTATATTCTGTTTGATATAAGTATTCTTATGGGGAAACTCTGTCTAGTATTGGCTTCCATGTTTTGAAAATAAAGGATTCAGAGAAGGAATACTTTTGAACACACCGCATTTTCAGTCCTTCACAATAGTACAGGTATGTGGTAAATTATGAGTCATTTAAAAAAAACTTGTTTGTTATTTGGACATTTGCAATGACTATCTTAGGGTAACAGCCAAACTCCAGCCATCATGACCTTCCACCAGAAGCTAAAGATTTAAACCAGGGAATTACACCTCAGTGACACAAAAGTCAATCTCTTCTATAAGGTTTAATCGTTCTAGATTTGCTCCCTAACAAAGTAGTAGATAGTAGCTGCTAAGAAGTGTCACATTACGTCGAAATAGATGTCTACCATTACCAGGATTTTAATGGTACCGCAACTGATACTATATCCTGACGGAAGCGATCTATAAATTAGTTTAATCTGTATAAAAACTTCCAACTAAAAATCTAATTTTTTTAGATCTATGATCAGAAACTGATTACATTGCTTCAGGTAAGTGGTTACAGAAGACAGAATTCGCAAAATAATAACCATTTATTCACATTATGGAAAGCATATTAGATTTACTGTCATTAACGGGAAGTTTGAAGTTAAAAACATACAATATGAGTGATGATTGAAACTTCCAAGTAAAATATATTTACTAATAGCAAGACAGAATAAAGATACATTTACAAAACATTAACAGAAAAATTTGATGAAACTAAGCCGTTGGTAAAGAGAGAGACTTATCAAACTGCTTCTGTACAAATAAGTCTAACTCTTTATTGTGAACGTTTGAAGATGTTGCTATGTAAGGTAAGCAAAAACTTAAAATTCTTGTATCTATATTTTATGAGACTATAAATATTGACATTAAATGTTTCATACTTACTTAATAGTTACACGCAATATGTATGTTTCATCCAACCTGATCTGCGTCATCTGGATACACCTGAATCCTAATTTTAATGTTCAAAGTGGAACTCAAAACCATTTTTCGCTTTAAATGCTAAGGTGTAATCTGCTAAGCTACTGAGCTGAGATAGATATCAACTTATCCAAAGTGTATGAAGGCATTAGAAAGATAATGTGTAACGTAGCACAATGTTAAGGCAGTCTACTCATGATGTACAGATGAAAACAAAAAAATCATCAAACGTATTCCGGAATATCAACAATAGAAAATTACGGCCTCATACTAAAAGCTTATTGTAATTTCACTAAGTTTTGTCACCACTTATACCATATTAACAATAAGTTGTGATTAATTGCGGACCGACCATCAAGACGGACAAATCTGACAAACGTAAAGCTAATTGCTACTGTTATTTTACGATTTGTTAGAAGGAACTGTCAAAGGTTCAAGAGAATATTGAAGGATAAAGTAATTACTTGTTAGTTTTTAGTAATCTGACGCTAGCAAAGCTTTTAAACGACACCTTTTTGATGATAAATAGTCATATGCGAAGTAAAAACATTTTTATATCAAAGATATTAGAACAAAAACTGCTTACGATCTTCGTCTACCACTGCTGCATCTTTTTCATCAATACTCCAACTATTTGCATTCTGTGCACCGAATCCGTCTTCATACTCTTCTAATAAAAATCGCAACAGAGCAGGTGGGATGTAAGAATAAGCTTCTCGCATTTCATTCCAAGTCATCTGAAGTAAGTGAAACAGATTAGACTAATTTTTTCCGAATATTCAAATAAAGGGTTTACTTTCAGTAGACAAAAATTAAAACTTACATGGCCAAATAAGCGCTGATGATGGTATTTCTAACTACCACGATTATCTCAAATAAAAGATTATCATTTCAGTCAAAACTTTCTTTGTATGCTAATCCAAAATTACGACATAGTCATATAACCATCTTAAGTTCTTCAAGGATTAATCAGAAGTAATTGTATGTGACATCAAATGAATGAATAACTTTGGATTTTAATTCAGTGGTCTTGTTTGAGGTTTTTCAGCATTTTATCTGAAAACCTTAACATTATTTGGTGGTGCTTAAAGTAGATAGAGTCACAAAATATATCAACTCTCGACAGAGAATCAATATGTTTTATGAAGCCACTGAACAGGATATGAAATCGATTTCTACTGGCAAAGATTATCGGTTTTCGATATTGAATATAGTTAAATGTTGAAATGTTCAGCAATCGATAATCAGTAGATATAGAAAAAATTGCAATCTGATTTCCCTGAAAGCAAGCTTAGTGTCTAGAAGCTGTCTCTTAGTCAGTAATGCTCAGTTAGAGGACAATCGAGCAAAACACCAAATATCTACTCGTAAATAAATAATCAAAACACCAGAACTATTAAGTTTAGCAAAATTTCTCTTTTTAATGTGAATTACTCTTAACAATTAGAGTTTGATTACAATGGGTTGTAATCGCTTTTTCGAGAAAATTCTTATTCATTAATTCATTGCGATCTGATATTGATTAATAAATCAATTAAATGAGGAAGCTACCGAAAGCTGTGTCGAATTAGATTTTTTGTAGCAAGTCCTAGTTTAGTTTTATCTATGATACTAAGGGATTATTCAACAGAACTTTATTTTGGAGTGTATGAATATTGACATGTACATTGATATTCTTCAGCTGTTATCAATTTGCAATTCAGCTCAAATACATTCCCAATCGGCTGAAATTTTAACGTCGATAATAAATTAATAAAATTAAAATACGATAGTAGTACACATAAAACCGCTGTCACATGCTACTCAGCTACAAACTTTCAATTTGTTATTTGTTTGTCTAAATATCGTTTAAACTAGGATTCGCAAAATATCAACTGATTCCAGGTTACTATTTTATAATAAATAATCTTTTAACAAGTTGATTGCACTGCAAACAACCAACCGTAATGCTCTAACATTATTTGATTTTCTAATTAGTAGGAGGGTATAAATCTAATTAAAGAAACACATATTTTGCAAATTTTAGACGCCAATACGTTGACAACTATCACAAGACAACAAATATCTGACAGAGAGTACAACAAAGTTTTGATTCCAAAAAAACAATTCATTCGTAGTCGCAACCACAACAACAAATTTAATTAATCGTTTCATAAAGAAGTTTCTCTTACACTTAATTCATATGAGTCAGTATCTAAACTATTTTCTGTTGATATTGTAAATTTTTAAAAAAAAGATTACTCAATAAATCATATATGTGAATAGACTATTTTTAGTAAACGTTTCTCATGCCAAATTAACATATCAATTCAATATTAGCGCGATCGATCAATAGTGTATTCATTTCAATAAAACATCTATTGATCAATGAGAAAAAGACATTTTCTTGAAGTTTCTCACCTATTTTCAAATATATATATATATATATATATATATATATATATATATATATATATATATGCATTCATTTACCATAAATATCAACTTAACGTTAAGGTCATGGGTCAAACAAATGAACACACAGGCATGCTAGAGTGAATTATTCCAATTCATATAAAACATGTTTTTGTACACAATTTAGTTAACAAACATTCTTGTCAGTGTTAAGTTATTCATTGAGAAAATGTAACAACTACACTGAAATTATTCACAAACAAGTTTATTTAGTATTATTAAAGATTGATTACTTTACGGAACTAAATACCTACAAATAACAGGAAATAGTATGATCCACAACATCATAGATACTTCGCACCATTCACTGATTTTAGTTGCTAAAACAGTGTTTGCTCACTGGCACAGAGTAAACAATGTGAAAATAATTTTCGATGGTATTTACAAAATATTATTATCTATGTTTAAACCTACAGTGCCAACCCTTCATACTCAGTGATTAAGTTATGTTGATTTATTTAGCAAGAGTGTCTTAACAATCTGAAATGAAGCTCCGCAGCAACGTATTCAAACTTAAGGATAAAAATTAACTTCATACAACAAGTTAGATTACTGGTGTGATTTTACTGAATCAAGTGTTGAAAAATGTGAGATCGACTTCGGACAAGCTGCTCAGATTATGTAGATCTTAATATGCGAACAGAAGAACAAAATAAGTTGATCTCAAGAACTTCAATTAGTCATTAATATATAGTGTAAAACTTGCTGTCGATATTCTTGACTCTATTAAAGGTACCATAGAAATCAAAATATGTGATATAAACACTTAATTTTTCAAAAGAATATACAAGGGGGATTTTCAAACTGGCTTGGAATATGATTGCCGTTTTATACTTATGTACTTTTCAAGGTAAAGCTGAACCTACCAACTAACTCAGGCACACTATCAACAGAAAGATAAATTAAACCCATCTGATGAAATTGTTTAAATCGTTAATTACATAATAAGTACTGTGCTAAGGAATGCTTAATCATTTGAAATGCTATCCAATAAATGTGAGACGAAATGCTCCCTAAAATATACAAAAACCAACAGTTCTTCTTTCTGTACCTCCAATTGGGAGAAAAAAGAGGAATACCCGTTGATGCATCCCGAATCAAGTATTAAAGAACTAGAAAACCAAAGGTGCCACAATCTTAAACAGTGAAGTAACTCAGCATTTAGTCAATAAAAAAGTATGTTTTTTTAAATTTTTTTGATCACTCAAAATAATGAACAGCGTAAAGAATGCTAATTCAATGAGCTGTTCGGAAACTGTATCAACCAGAAAAAGTCGAATCATATTCTGCATTTAAAAATAGATACCTGTAAATTTAACATCGGCATGACAAGTTGATATATTTTAATGACATCCACTCCAGTTACTATTACTGTTATCCGTAGCAATATTTTCTGTATTTTTATTCAATCTTCGCTTAGGTAAACTTCAATTTCATCCACTTTACAATTAAATTATCGTTTATTAGGTATGTAAGATTCTCAATAGCTTCATAATCTATAGGCAACCTGTTCTGTCAATTTTTAGGTTTTAAGTGTTGAACGTCTAAACTGTTTTGTATTTTTTATGCTTATCTTCAAATGACCGTACATATGAAAACATAACCGATGAAATAAAAAGAAATCATAACTTTCTGCCTCAAATTTTGTTCCTGCTTTAGTCAATTTCACGAAAATTAGACTTACTCTATTAATTATTTAAACAAAACCACAACCCTCGTAGTTTTTGACACATGAAGGACTAAGTTAAAGCCAATTAAATACTGTTTGTAATTTTTACTTGTATATGAAATTTACTAGGTGATTTCCATGAGTAAAATGTTATCTCGATGAAAATTTCATGTTTCATGTCTCAAAAAAATAATCTACCAACATATCAAGTTATTCAACTTAACTACTTGATTAACTCAGAAAGAATTAGTTCTAAAATGTGATGAATTTAAAATTTGTATAATTGAAGATTGTTGACAGAAAATATAAAGAATTTGAAAGGAAAACAGAACATTCATATATATATATATATATATATATATATATATATATATATATATATATATATAGGACACACATTGAGGAAAGCACCCAACTGCGTCACACGGCAAGCCCTCGCTTGGAATCCTCAAAGCCAAAGGAAAAGAGGAAGACCAAAGAACACATTACGCCGAGAAATGGAGATAGACATGAGAAGAATGAACAACACTTAGATAGAACTAGAAAGGAAGGCCCAGGACGGATTCGGTTGGAGAATGCTGGTCGGCGGACTATGGTCCATTTGGAATATATATATATATATATATATATATATATATATATATATATATATATATTTATATATATATGCGTAATCGTCATACGTGTAATTTAAATGAATGAAAAACAGATATTTTCAAATCTTAGACTAACAATACAACGCTTGAAACTATCTATCACTTCACTGAATGATAGTTCAGTACTCAAGTGCAGGTATTAATTATGGCTATTGTTTTCAATTTCAGAATATAATAATATCAGATAGTGTTTAAATTAATCAATAAATTGTACACTGTTTCATGTTCTTCAGTTCATGTTATTATACTATACTTAAATTATAAGAACATAATAAAATATGAAACACTTAAAAATATAGTTTAATTCAAAATACACAGTCTTATTGACAAACAGATAAGTGTTTAGAGAATACTACTTAGAAACGTTTTAAAAGTTATAAATGTTTCTAATTGAAAAAAAAAGTTTGGTTTATTGAGTAGTGTTTTCTCATGATATAAAGGTAATCTATCATCAACAAAATTATTTTCACCGTGTAATAGACAGTTACTAGATCAAAAAAATTCTTATTTAATTAATCTTATAGTCCCAATAAAATTGATTATATTACAAGTGTTTCTACCAGATTTAACATGATGACTTGTGTTAAATTGACAAAATTTAAATTGGTTGACAACAGTTCAGTTTGTTAATTAACAGAAAACAAACAAACCATGAAACTGTATCTAATCAAATGTGATTAAGAATAAACTATAGATTATTCAGTCAGATAACTAATGAAGATAATATTAGTATTGAAATAATAACTCACCTATTGGAATTCAGTTTACTAATTAGTTAGACAGTGTTTAGAATGAATATTTGTATAAATGATTACAACTTTCTACATTTAAATAAAACACTCTAAAATAACTATAATTTGTAGTATTTATTTTGAAATAATAATACAAGGGTTAACTGTTAAAAATATCTGTTTCTTTTTCATTTGAAACTTAGTAAAATTCCCTAAATGTTAAACAGTGTATATTTTCCTATCATGAGAAGCCCTATAACAAAAAAGTTTAATTTAAATCAAACAGTCCAATATGAGTAAGACTTCGTTCGTAAGTTATTCATAACTTCTCCACGAGGAAAAGCAATTCTTATCATTGGTTTTATTCCATATTCAGAGATGTTGTTTACTTAAGATTTTTCAGTGTAAGACTCCCACCTAATATCATAAACACTAGAAGTATTATCTTCAAAATGCTTACTTCTTGAAGATGAAGTTGTCAAAACTTGTATCTAACACTGAATTTACAAAAAGAAATGCTTCAGCATCACTAGGTTTTATATATAAACAGAACAACAATTAAAATGGACGTTGTGATTGGTTCTTGGATTAGGCAAGACTGTTTAAACCTAAATTTTGTACTGGTTGTACACTGGTGTAGAATGTACAAAATACTTTAGACGTGGATCCGAGGCGACTCTAGACGAAGGGTTGGGAAAAATGCACAAAAGTAACAATCTTATTTAAAAAAAGCATCAATTAAAGTAAACTAAAATATTACACCCATTTATATTAAAAAATTGTATAAATTGAAATATGTTTTGATCGTAAATGCACATTACTTTGGTTCAATCAATTTACTAAGTTATCATATAATGTTTGGGAAGGAGGTGGTAGACAACTGGCGAACCACCTAGCTTTTGACATTATTATGATTCAATCTGCTCATCAAAAATTTTATCAATCTTCTCCAAAAATCATTTAAAAGCACGGAAATTTTGTTTACTTAAATGTGCATATTTATTTATACCCATTACTGGTGTATATGTTATTCACATTTGCTATGAATATAAAATTAGACCTGACGAAAGGGTAATGTCAAATGTAAGATAATATAAGTGATTACATAAGCAGTGTATCTATTACACTATACTGATTTTATCAGTTTTCAGCATACAAATTTTAATTATCACTTGGGCTAAAATTACAAGGACATAATGGAAGCAAGACATATTTTAAGCTATACTTTTTTCGAGTAAATTGTTTTACCTACATATTTCACTTATGCAATTAACAAAACATCAGGACGTTTAATTGTTCACACCACTTTGTACTTTCCTTCTATGATATTCTTGTGTAATTTAAAATTAGGAATTAGCGTCACTTTAAGGTCTCGAATAACAAAGCCCAATTCATATTCATTAAAAAAGGAGGATTCTAAACAATCAGGACGGCACCTAGACGACATCGGTTAGGCATTTACTGGTAAACAGTTGTATGGTAATAGTTTTCTGTTATGTTACTGACAATAAAGTAGTTACAGTAGAAAACCCAGCAATCTAATCCAAAAATACTAAACATATACTTCAACCGTGATTTTTTCTTGTATATCTTCATGTCACCATTTCATTAGAAGTGACAATTTAATTTCATCACAGTTAAATACTCAACTATCAAGGTTAAAAATTTGAGTAAGACTTCATGGACAAACATTAGTTGAATAACGATTAAGGGATAAAAGTCAACAGAAGTTTTCCTTGTTCTACTTTAAACTTTCCCAATAGTACACACAACGATTCAACACGAGGACAACTTCAGAACTTTCAGATTCAACTATGAGCATGATATCATTGGACTGGTATATTGAAATCCAAAAGTTTACATTTCTAATTTCGTTTCCTTTGAAAAAGTTCATTATTCATTCCGTGTAATAAGTTATAACTGCTTAATTATTGTCAGTAGTTAAATCACTGAAATTGTTTTGATAGAACGTCGAGAAATCATTTTAACGCTGATAACCATTGATTACAGCTACTTATGACTTAATAGCTCTCAGTGACTCGGGTAAATTTCAAATCATAATGACAAACATTTTCAAATCAACCTTATTTTCACTGATCACCTTACTGCACAATTCATGGCTTTCGAAATGCTTTGAAAAGTACTGACCATTTTGTGACAAATTAACAGTTTATCATGCTACTCAACTGAACACTCGTCCTTCGAATTTAAAACAGTGAACTATCAAAAACTCTAGTTCAGGTATTTCTTTTCTTCAGAAGGTACGAACGAATCATTTTTACTAGCAAACAGTAAGTACTGTAAATTTTTAGAAAATTCTCTAGATACGAAATTTTTGTTCATTTTAATTAGTTATAAGGGTGACAAATGGATTTAAATAGTTTAGGTACAACAAAATGAAGACAAACAAACGTTAAAAAGCTGAAAAATTATAGTGCTTCATTTTCTACAGTGGATAAACACAGATACATAGCCAGTTTCCACTATTTTCCATTACTTCTATGACAAGTGTTTATTCGTCCAGAAACGACTGCGAATTTTAAAAAATAACTGAATAGATTGTCTAAACATTTAAGATCTATTAAGTCCTCGACTTTGTTGATGAGTGATAAGTGTTATTTTGTTGGTTCATCATTTTGCCAAACTATTACGTATCTTGCTAAAAATAATATCAGCTAACCGTTCTTGTTTCGTTTCTCAAACAATCTAAAATCATCAGAGTCACCAAAACAATGAAAATACTGTTTAAATAAATGCATAAACTAACCTTTAGAAGTTGTTTTCTAGGTGTAGCTAACAAATTTGCAACTTGAATTATTATATTCAACGGACGTTTATGTTTATCCAGTCTACGAATTCTTAGCCAACTATCTAACCAATTAATTCCATTGAGTAAGTGTGTACCAGTTTCATGATCAATTTTAACAGTTCCTTAAAATAGATTAGAAAATTTTAATAATGCGATAGAAAGTGTTATGATCTTAGTGATAGAAATTTGGGGTGATCAATATATAAATTAAAAAGTTTATTTAATATGATCTATGCAAGCACGTCTTAACCACTCACTCAGAATCTAACCGCTGACCTTTTAGTCGCGCAATATCATATATTGATCAAACTAGATAATATGGAACACTTGACTCTAGCTTAGCTGTGCGGTGATTAGGCTTCATTTGCGACACTTTGTAGTGATGAGATTGCACACTATTAATAGATCATAAAGTAAAATGAAACAACTGTCTCATCTTCCTTAATATTCAATAATACCTCCTTACAAAGTCAAATAGATCTAAAGTTTGCCAAATTTCTCTATCAAAAACTACTTATAGCGTTACTCATAACGGAGTAAACAGTCCTGTATTTATTTAAGGTTCGATCTGCTGACATCTATCTAAATACGATATCATACAAAAATAAATAATTACTGATTTAAAATCAGTCATGAAAATGATCTCATTCAGACTTAATAATCTATTTTGACAAACAGACCTCTTCATGTTTACTAAACGGATTAGAGTAGAAAAAATAAAATCGAACAATATAAGTACAATTATTTCATTTAAAGAGCAAGAGCAGTTTCTTTGACATTTATAAATAAGGATCTAATATACAAGTAGCTAAAAGGCTGTTAAACTAATTATCTTTTCTACAACTGTCGAGATTAACGTAAGAAATTATTTGATTTACACAAAAGTACTTAATAAATACAGATTAACACGAAGTGCAAAATGAAATACTCTCATATAATTAAGGATAGTAACAGTAACTTTCTAAACTGATAAATACCAAAAAAATATAATTTAAATAAATTGACAATGTCTTGTGGTGTTCTTCAAGGCCGGCAACTGTCCCTTTTTCTTCCTCTTTCCAAATTTATTTCACTGTATTATACTCCTTGAATAACATCTTCGGACCCTAATGTTTCTGATTACTGCTTATACTCTTACCACCTCTACCACTGGGGGATTTGAATTGACAACTGCATCTCTGTGCTAATGTGGAATGGCAACTCGAACTGATGTACGTACGTACAAAGTTCCACGTTGTTACTGACTGACTGAATCATTACGCGTATAATTAAATAATACTGAATTATTTAAATAATAACAAATATAAATTAATTTAGTCAATTGTAATAAGAAACTATAGTTTTATAGGTCAACTAGTTATTCTATATGAAGCTACATTTTTTGACTTATAATATTATCCAATTTATATTGGTATGATAGATTGTAATATTTTGAAAATTCCCCGTCACTTATATTTAATATGTAAATCTATTCTATATTTAAATAATAAACACTGTTATATCAATTTTAACACAAATATTAGATAGATAAGCTGTGTTTGTTAGATATTTATCGATAAATGAAGTAAATGATTATCTATAATATTATTCAGTTAATATAATCCAATTTCCAGGTTCTTTTACGCGAGAGAGAGAGGGAGGGAAATATTATATCACTATTTCAAACATTAAAAACAGAGATCTCTTTTACTACAAGCTGATCTTTATATTGTAAAGAAATTGTAAGTGTGAATAAAATTTTCTTGTATTTTATAATCTCAACGTAAAGTCGGAAATATTTGATTGTTGTTTTACCGAATTCTATATTGTTTTCTTCTATTGCTTAATTAATTAAACAAACACTAAGTTGCTTACTGTTCAATTTAGTTTTCTTCATAATTTCATTCATCCACCAAGAGTGAATTAATTCATTAGGATTTAAGTTAATCTTCGTAAATATCATAAAAAAATATAAATTTAAATCATTTAATTGAAAGTATTTTGGTGAACAATTTATCTTACTTCGGTTTTCTCTCCTAAATTTGCATTGAAATGAGTTATTTTTAGCAACGTATAATAATATAGTATCTACTTATTGCCAAATACATACATAATGTTTCGGAAAAATTTAATCCTAAAATGTATTCAAATACCAACTGACAAAAAAAGAAAGTTGACTGAAAATTATTTTCAGTATGGAGATTTGTGGAGATTGTAATATTCTCACAGTTGAATTCTAGAGTCGATCGAAGTTTGCGGTTTAGAGGTTAAGCGTTTGCGCGCGAGACCGAAGGTCCTTGGTCCAAATCTCATGTGTGGGACTGTAGATGAACACTGCTGAAGATTCCTATACTGGGGCGGAATAACCATTCAGTGCTTTTAGGCTTTTAGTGATGGTCTAGCTTGGATCGACTCGTGAGTTCGACTGTGAAAATTATTTATTTAATTGATATGAATATTAACTGTTCAGATTCCGGTTCAAACAAATTTTACTGTTTTGCAGTGACCTACCGTTATACATATTGTTTTAAATAAACGAAAACAGCTGAGAACACTGATAAATGTATGCGATAGAATAAAGTAATATTGGTGGCGTTATCATGAAAAATGCAGTCACAATGGCACAGTAGCATTGATTATCTACATTTTTTTATTATTTAGTCCAATATCATCCCAAATATTTCATACTTTTTGTCGTAATGTACTTCACTTGTTTAGATTTTTACTACATTTAAAATCATTTCCTTTCTTCTGCATCTCAGATCGTTCATTTTCTTTGGCCAAACTAATGTAATGAATTAGACTGATACACAATGCTGTCAGTTTCCACAGGGATTAATATTGACTAACTAAATGATTAACTTTTTGGAAGGTTTAACCAAGATCAGCAAACAAATTCATTCCTATTTCTTGACTACATAAATTGCAGAAATGTTTACAGATTAAAATGCAGTTTTTGCGATTACAAAATCACAAATTGGTTTAGATTTTTTAGTTTTCATGAGTAGACTACAAACAGTTTTTGTTCCTTCATAATTATTTGAATGCTTATTTCTTTAGTAGACTTAAAGTATGATGATTAAAAATCTAAAATGAATATTTTATGCTCATAAGTGAATAAATGTAGCATAGACTGATTTCATGAAAAATCAATTCGGAACTTGTTTTATCGATAGTACTTAAAGAAACGTACGTGTAGAATGAATTATGTAGCGATTTTCTTCATTTATAAAAATAAAATTGATAATCAATTGTCATGACTTGATATATATGTATCACAACGTGAGGGTAATTATGAATATCAGTTCTAATTCGACATTGTGGAGAAAACTATGAAAATCTCACGTTTTTTCGCACAACACGTTTAGTAGTGAGATCAATACTTAGACGATACTCTGATCAACGTAAGCACGTGAAAAGTAAAGAATAAAAGTGTTGATGTGTACACATAAATTTTCAGGTATTGGTAACATATCTCTCGAAAAGTTTCATAGTTTATTTAGATAATTATGAAATAAATCTACAGTAAGTTAGTGTGGACTATTGTAAAATGCTGCAGATCAAAGCAAATATATGGTGCATAATTTAAACATTTGTTCAAACACTGACGTTAAAAGTGCACTTGTAGTGACGTAGAGTGCGAAAATTTCTAACTAGAAGCTGTTCAAACAAATCTAGAATTGAGATTAAGCTTATACGCTACATTTTAGAAAGTTTGTAGGCTTTCAAGTGATGTGTACTTGATTTCAGATATCTAAACAATATGTAGTTGATATATGTGTACCAAATATTTTCATTGCTGAACACAAAACATGGACTCGTTTGTCTGAATATCATATTCAAACTGCTTTCCATGGAATGTTCATCTAAATGTTGACATAATCTAGGTTTATGGATTAATGTTTCAGCAGTTCAAGCTTACAGATTAAAGGTTCAACCTCTTCTCCCCGTAATTCGATTCGTAGATCTAAACAATATACTCGATCTTAGCACATCAAGTATGTCATGTAATGAGTTGGCAGTTTGCGTTTTCTAATTCACTATATGGCTCACCGTTCAGTTAGCAACTTATTATTTGAATGAACTTTCAACAAACTAACTAAAATCCGCAGAAACGTATAACGCACATAGAAACGCAATATGGACTGAAAAAACAAATATTAGAGATTTGAAAATTAGATAACACTAGTTCCTCATAATTTTGAAAACTCAACATTATGAAATAGTTTGGAAATTTCTAACACATTTGTAGTGCATAATTAGTTTTCAAATTATTAATAATTCTAGGAAGAAACAAACAGTAATACCTTAGCAAATATAAATAAAAAGTTTTTGAAGTGTTCTATTTCGATTTAGTTTTAATTACTTTCAGTACAAAATCACCTAGAGCCCAAGTAGCTTTGACTTATAAATAACTGAATATTACATACTAAATTTTTGGTTTAAAGTTGTTTCCTCATTGCAAGTCTTAAGAATTATGAGTTTGACTCTGTATAGAACGCAGCGTTAAAAAGTAGCAAATTCGAAGAAAATATTTCTCCAATGTTTGCTAACGCTTCAATCGATTCGCTTTTGTTAAAAGTTAGTGATGAGGATTAACCCCCATATTTTACTTTTTCTGTTTTCATAACCAGATGGCAAATGACCATTAAAAATATGAATCTTTAAGATGATTAAGAGTTTTATATAATGTCTGAAAAACTTTGAGAAACTACCTAAAAGTAGACGTGTTATTATGTTTTTATAAAACGATCACGTAAAAATCAAAATGATAGAAAGCATTATATTTTTTAATAAGTTGAAGGCCATTTTAGCTAATAATCGATATAAGTAGTAATATGTTCATAAACTTTTTAGTAGTTATCTATCAATTGCCAAACTACTTTCAGGGTCCTATTAAAAACTTGTACGATACATTTGAATGTAAAAGATCTCACTACATTTTATTAATGTATAAATATTTTCAAAAATACAAAAGTGAATATTTACCAAGTTACCTGTGAAAAGTATAGTATTCAGTATTTCATAAGAAATATTAGCTAATAATCGACGCCAAAATATAGCCTCTAAACGATTCATTGTTGAATTCATTGAATGATGTGAAAAACTATGGTCTATAGATTGCATTGTATTATGTTTTGAACAATCTGTTGAGAATACTTCATCATCCGGAAGATTGATGTTTTTCATTTGTACTGGTTTATTATACCCTGAATAATATTCATTATCCATATCTGAATCACCACCTGACATACTCAAATCACTAGTTTCTGAATATTTTTGTAAATTAGGTACTAATTGATTCGATTGTTGATGTGTTCGACGATAGTGTTGTTGATTGTTTACTCTGTTATTGAACGATATACCATTCTGGCTCTTATTACTTACAAGTGAATGTACTGAGTCAGAATTGGTAGACAAATTTTCATTATCATTTAATACAGATATTGGTGTACCACCAGATGGATAGAAAGCTGCATCAAAACATGAAGCCAATCGATCTAACCATTTGGATAATTCAGACCGACTACATGTCCATTCAGTTGGTGACGTAAAATAAATTCTGTCAGGTTGTGAACGAAGTGGGGAATCATGTGGAGAGGATTGATACAACGCAGAAATGTACGGTGAAATAGACTGAAAAAAAGTAAAATGAAAAAAATCCAAGAATATGTTAGAAGATGAATGAAAGCTAGGAAAACAACATCGATACAATTCGGATTACTAATTTATCTAGACACATTAGTTCAGAACATAAACAAATTTGTTCTATATTGTGACAAATGAAACTAACGAAAATTTAAGTATTCGAAGACAATGAAATTAATTTGGTTGCTCGTGAATAAACAAAATTGTCTGATATAATTCTATTAATCTAAATAATCTCAATTACGGTTAATCAAAAATAACGAAGAATGATAGTAACTACTGATGATGGTGTTTCGAAGATACTACAATATAACAATGAAACATGCTAACTGTAAATTTTACCAGAACAAAACATTTAATCAACTTTCATACACATAGTTCCCATTATTATTTTAACGAGAGCAAGTACAAAGATTGGTGAAGAATAATATGAATTCATTTTATTTCGTTAGGTTCTCATCAGCTACTTACAACCTAAAATATTTGAAATTCAACGTTATTACAGATATTGACATACTTATACATCAGGTGATGAAGGATGAATATGTGTAGCATGATGTAGCAAAGATTCCGTTAGAGTTAATGAGGTCATAAAATTTTTGTTTTGAATATACAGAGTTTGGGAGGGAAGGTTCAATAAGATTGAAATAGTGATTAGAACTCATGGAAGTAAAATACATTAGATTATTATGTAATGAAGTAACTGCAAATAGATTAATGGTAATGAAGAGAGATATGAATTGAAATTGGTCAGTTATGAATGATGTAATTATAAAATTCAGAAAAAGTTGGAATGACATAATAAACAAAAAGGGGGGAGGTTAATGTTACCAAGGCAAAGAAAGATTTATTACTGTTTCTTTTTGTATACAAAGATCTGGTTTTAAACGTTTGATTGCTATCGCTTCGGCAAATTTCAAAAGGTTTGAATTTGATTGTTTGTTGATCACCTTGAAGGACTTCAGCATATCGACTTCATGTCTTGTGTCAAGGAGATGTCTCGCGATAGCTCTACTGAATGCTTTTAGTCCGTTTGATCTCAAACCCTTCGGAATATGTTCTTTGAATCGGACGTAGGCTCTCCTAACGAAAAAAATGAATTCATATTATTCTGCACCAACCTTTGTTCTCGCTCTCTTTAAAATTTAATCAACTGTTGTACACTTTTCGATAGCTTTACTTGGTAGTGCAAAATTGAAAAGGAAGATTGTCTACGGATATTTTTAGAAATAAAAGAAATATCTAGAATTGGAAGTCAGTACTATTCGTAGTGTTATAGAAAATTTCTATTATATAGCTATTTGGTTCCAATAAAATATTTATTGAAAAATACACAATATTTAATAAACAATGAGAAAATATCTGTACCTAGGATTTTTGAGTTTTATGAAATTTACGGTAGCTCAAATCTGATAATATTGTCCTGGACGTGAATCAATCTTACATAATAGAAGTGTTCAACTTAAAAGAAGCAATATTATGAAAAGAATTTCATACTCACACTTTTTTCTTTGTCTATGATAATAATAAACTTGGATCCTAGTTATCTTTATTCTTCACCAATTCTTAGTTTATAAATAGATAATTTCAGAAACAGTAATCATCGAAAATTATTAACGATTATGAATCTGACCAAGATAAATAGATTTGAATTTTGTGCGAAACATTTTTTGTTTTATTTATTATGCCATGATATTTGGATTTCAATAAATGAATACTAAAAATGAATCTCATTCAGAGTTGATCAAAATATTTCAAGTAATACAAGACAATTAAAGTAATTTCATGTACATACGAAATTATTTGCCCAATACTCATCAATGGAAGAAAATCATATGGTATGGTGTAAACATAGTATGCTATATATAGTAATTGTGTGTTCGTTTGGTGGTCGAACAAATCGTATCAAAGAATTATTCTCAATGATATTTTTAGTTTGTTCCATAAAGTTCACGATATTTATATTTTTCTACTTTATATGTTAGTCTGTGGTACACCATATGTTACAAGTTAGATTTTGTTGTATCGGATAGGCTGTAGGCTGATAAAGATGAGCAAGTTGCATTCTAAAAGTAACTTAATAAGTTTCGTAGATAGATTTTTATCAGTTAATCCCATGTAATCCATTAATGAAAATATTTAAAAGTTACTCACCTAATCGCACTAAGCTTAATCATAGCCAAGATTCATGGGAAAAATAGTAAAACCAGGCAAAGTTATTGAGAATAGAATTACACTAGATGACTGAACGTGTTATAGTAAGTATATAATGAACAATTGAAGGAAGATGTACAAAATAATGTATTTAGTGTATGGTTCTCATTATTTTATCAAGCCACTCTGTAATTTTGCAGTAAACAATACATTGTTTTCCCACACCTGAATTCTCGTTCACTTTAAGTGACTTGTATTTATACTTTTAATTATTGACAGAGATATTATCTACTAACGCAATAATATAGAAAACTGTAACAGATTATATTACTGGCGTTCATTAGTATATCATTAGAATGTGTGCACTATGTAATCAACGGAACAATACTGGAACAAATTTCAAATATGATAGAATAGATTACATTTCTTTACTTTTTTAATATATTGATTTAAAATGTCTTTGTTAATTCTTTGAAGATCAATTTCTTTCAGTGTTGGAAAGCATCCTAGCAGATATTATTTTGAGATTAGTTTAAAATAAATTGTAAATTTATTCGTTTAATTTTCTTTATAGAAAAATCGTCTTGACTAAGAGAATAACATTTTGTGTAAATCAGATTAATGACATAAAACCTTACTGAATGTTATTTAATATATGTTAACAAAACGTATTAAATATTACATTTTTTAAAAATGAAATTCATCCGAATATCATCTGATTCATAAATTTAAAAAGTGATTCGTCATATAACATAGAAACAAATGGAGTGAAATAAGCAATTTACATAAGAGGAAATCAATTCATATTTCAAATTGCATATTATATTATTTTAATCTCGAATTGTTACCATCAACTAAGCAAAAACACTTTAAAATGACTTATATGAGTCTGATTAGATACGATACTAATATAAGCTAATTAGTTAAAAGCGTACAAGATATAACTGATCATACCTATCGAATAATTCAGTTATACTACAAAATTCTGTAATCTAAGTATAATGCTTTAATGAAATATTGACAAACACTATGATGATAAATAAAAATACAGTACAGAATGAGTTAAAGATCAAAGTTACCATTTCTCTTATCATAGATTATTCTGTTCACAAGTTTACTCATCAAACCACGTAATCATCCACGAAATTTAGGATTTTTAGTTTAACTAATCATTAAGCTTGTTTGTTTTTAATGTTGATATAATACCGAAAAACATGTCAAACAGACCACTCATTTAATATTTTATAACCATTAGTTTGTGTCTATTATCAAGCAAAACACAATACAGTACACGTAGTAAGACGACATATTAAAATCTAGAATGACAGTTCATCTGGTAAGTTATTTTTAATAAGTATTTCTTTTAGCTTTATTGTATTCAATGTTTATTCCATGTACTTGATTGTAAACATTTTTATTAATAAAATCTAAATTTACGTCTATCTGTTTTTAGTAGCGACAGAATTCAAAGAACTAGACTGTTAACCAAATCGTTCCCAATGTTACTTATAAGTTATTAGTACATTGGCATCGTATTTATGTTTACTCACATTTATGGTAATTCTAATTCAGAGTGAACACATAATTACTTTATAGTATCGCCTCTCAGTCAAACATTTTAACTGATCAAATATTAGAACAACCCTACCCACTACGTCTAGAATTTTATTTTTATTGTTCTGACACGCATTTATTGTAAACTTTTAATTGAGCAGAAACATAATGACACTGAAGAAAATGACAAAAAAACAGTGAGCATTTCAACCTGATAGGAATTGAAAGACATGGATTACTAAGTTTAATGGATAAAAAAATTTTGAGAATTTCAGTAATAGACTGAATTAAAATTTCATGTCATCCAAAGAGCCATTAAAATTTTATTGGAAATCTGTTAGTAGAGTAGTTTGCTATAGAGAAATTTCCGAGTTAATAAGTAGCGAAAAAATTCATTGCACTCCTGAAAATATAAGGTTGTGCAACAGCTCACAGAGAATTATTGTTTCAGGTGAAAACTAAAAGGAACGTCTATAAATAACACTGATGGAATTACTTCTCTTCATGTCTGATTTATCTTGAATTCATATATTCCTAAGAGATCCTTTAAAAAGCGTAGAGCCAAGAAGCGAGATAACTTTGTCTTAAAATTTTGAAAAGATGCCCAAATCGACAACTTGAAAAAATTTTATAGGCCTAGCACCTGCTTTAGTAACTGTCTACACTACGTACTACACCTCAATCATTAACTTCATTTAAGAAGTTGAATAACTCCCTTTAGTCAGACTACCAATGAGATTTTGACATAGTTTCACAAGTTTTGCTGTACGAGAGGTACTCGGTGCCATAAAGTATATTGAATAGTAGTGTGATACGTAATACTGTACGGTAAGTAGATATTGTTCTTAAGGATAAAGATTATATGCGGATAACAGGTATCCTGTCATAGATGTCTTTGAACCATCGATTGTGATAAAACCACTGAGTAAGTAAAGATGAAACGAGCTTTGATACCCTTGGCAAAGAAATTGAACATTTACATAAAATTGGGGCATCATGATAATCGAGAAAAGAGTTATGAGATACACATGTTAACTTTCTATCCCGGCATACGAAATTGGTTGAACAAAGTGATGGGTTTTAAAAAGTTAGAGATAGCAGGACAACGACATGACGTCATTTAAAAAATTCACTAGCTGTCGGCCTACTTTTGATAAGGTATTAACTTTCTTGCAATTATACGGAAACAAATGTCTAAAAACTAGAATGTAATAGCTCAGTGTCTTAGACACACTCAATTTTTACCTTTCAAACATTTTTACCCTGTTTCTTATTTATTTACCTATTGAAGTATATTCTATTTCTTCGTCATTTCTGTACTTTCCCATTGTTGTTGTGGAGTCTAATAATATGAAGATGTATAATTTTTAGTGCAGTTGTATGTTAATGTGTCTATGAGCTTCTATAAGTCATTGGGATATTCTATTTGGCCATGATTGTATTTCTTATCTTTAATTCTGAGTTATTATTATTAATACTATCAGTATTATCAGTATTGCTATTAATTTTGACTATTTACATGCAATTTTAATAAATACAGAGCATAAATAAATTGAAATGTCAATCAGCTTATACAATATCCGTTTAAAATTGTTATGTAGGATATTGATTATTTTCTCAGAAGTATCAACATGCTGTAAGTAATAATGGGCGTTCATTTGTAGACCAAGTAACAGATAAATAAAATAATGTATGATAACGTTCATTTAACATAATTCCAATACATTAACTAACGTCTTTACATTGAAGTTAACTACTTTAACCAGTTCCTATAATTACATTGACGTACTACATAGTTAATGAATAGTTTTAATCGACATCCAGGGATTCATAAGCATTGTCATTGTAGTATCTAATCCATGATTCTTTTGTATCTCAATTTAGATTATGAGAATAATGTATGATTTAAAGTACTGAGTATCCTACATATTATCCAATATTTGTTCAAAGTGTCGCCTAATGATATATAGATAATCACTTTAATTACGTCAGAATAAATATACTAGTTGTGAAATCTGTATAACCTATTCGATATAATAGTAGAGAATGTTAATAGAATAAATGAAATGTTGAAAGATAATAATAAGACCCACATTTCTTAATCGATATAAACCTATATGTATGTGCTGTGTCATTCAGTATTTGAATTCCAAAAACAAATGTACTCATCAACCTCAGTTTATTCTAATTACATTACTATTTCATCAGATAACAAACCAATGGTGTATATTGGAATGTCAAAGTATGCAAAATTGATCTTGATGTTCTGCATTCTACCAATATCTTTAAACAGCAACCCTTGTATTGTATTATTTGATTAAGTAATCAAACTTGAAAACGTGTAGATTTATAGCTGTCTAGTCATGTCTATCAATGTATATAACATTTAAACATTTAAGTCGCTGAGAAGCAATAATTTGAAGTGAATTATAACAGAATATTATAATCGTCATCGTCATCATAATCATGTTTTCCGATTTATTTAATCGATTTAAAATACTGAATTTAATAATTTGATTATGTATCTTTTTAATGTCGAAATAAGTAATTGAACTGAATTTAATTTATAAATATTTTTACTATCAGGATTCCAATGAAACCACATGCTGAGTGATAATGTCAGTTGATTCACCTTGAATAAAAGTACAAAACTGTGATGTACTAAGTAAAAATATAAGAAATTAATACTGCAGAATAGTTTATTAACGTTTTTTTAAAGTTAAGGGTACAATCGTAATTTACTATCATTTAAGCAGCTTATAAATACTAAGCTTTTAAACAGTTTAAAAGTTATATATAACTTTTTTTACTTTACTTTTACTTACACCTGTTACCCCAAATGGAACGTAGGCCAACGATCAGCGTTCTCCAACCCACTCTGTCCTGGACTTTCTTTACTACTTCTATCCGATTGTTGTTCATTCATCCCATGTCTGTATCCATTTCTCGGCGTCATGTGTTCTTTGGTCTCTCTTCTGATTTGGCCTTGAGGATTCAAAGTGAGGGCTTGCCTCGTGACGCAGTTCGGTGCTTTCCTCAATGTGTGTCCTATCCACTTCCAACGCTTCTTCCTGATTTCTTCCTCCACTAGAATCTGGTTTGTTCTCTCCCACAGTAGGTTGTTGCTAATAGTGTCTGGTCAACGGATCCGAAGTATTTTGCGTAGGCAACTGTTAATAAACGCTTGTATCTCCTGGATGATGGCTTTCGTAATTCTTGAAGTGTCCGCCCCATACAGTTGAACTGTCTTCACATTTGTATTGAAAATTCTGACTTTGGTGTTGGTTGACAGTTGTTTTGAGTGAGTTCCAGATGTTCTTCAGTTGTAAATATTCTGCTCTTGCTTTGCCGATTTGCGCCTTCACATCTACATCATATCCACCGTGTTCATCAATGATGCTGCCCAAATATATAAAGGTTTTTACATCTTCCAAATCTTCTCCATCACTTGTGATTGTATTGGTGCATGCTGTGTTGTATCGGAGGATCTTGCACCGATAGACAGAAAAACACACAAGGTAGTACAAATATGAAAACCTCATAAAGTCCCTATAAATACAAACTGGATAAAATAATTGACAAAAGAAGGGCATCATGAGCAAGAACAACATAAATAAATATAGGAGAGATGAAAGTGCTGTTAAAATACAAAATGAATATTCATGTTGTATCTGTACATACTAATATGATCAACTTTGATTTTTCATCTGGGATCTTAAACCTCCTAATAATAGCAACTCGAAAACGTAGCTATCAAGCCTACATAAACCTTAAGGCTCAAACGAGTACTCAGTAAACTTAAGGGCTGACAGCATATTTCTCCAATTTGTGTCTACACCAGGCAACATCAAAAGTTTCGGAACGCTATTGTGACAGAGATTCACGACGCAAGTTTTCAAACAGTGTAAGTTCTCATCCCCATCAATTGACTTGTTCTTTTTTCTTAAAACTGCATACATAACTGAAACACTTCTTATCTAATTGAATGCTGGTTAGATAAACATTTTTAATAAATGTATAAGTCAATTATCTCAAAAAATTTACTTGACAATGTTAGTAAAGTTGACAGAAACTTTTGTGGATATCTTTAAGAAGAAATTTCATATTGATGCAAACATTAATGACATTATAATAACTACAATTATAACACTGATAATAATAGATTACTTCGAGAATGTTCACTAAAAAATCCCTCCTATTCTGCATAGCAGTATACTTAATAGACAGCAATTGATTACACTTATGTTCTTTATTTTTAAAAAAACATGTAATATATACATCTTTATTCTAGTTTGATTAATTAGGATTTTTGAAAAATATTTTGAAGATAATAAACATGAAGTAACGATGCAACAAATGATCTGAAACCCATAAGATTTCAGTTATCATTTGAGTATTTTCACTGTCGATCCAGATATATATGAAAGAAAAGAAAAAACAACTAATGTTTAGTTTTGTTGTCACAATGCTTACACTTGGCTGTATATCATGTGCATATACAATTAGTCATACGATACCAAATGTGAAATGAATGATTTGAAATGTCAGTTATCTTTCCATAAGAAATTATATATATATATATATATATATATATATATATATATATATATATATATATATATATATATATATATATATATATATATATATATTTAAAAGAATGTGATTTATATTGAATGAATGAAAAACATAAAACATTCCAAATAGAATCAGTAAAAACAATTTTTTTGGATATAAACTTGAATTGACTCAATGATGATATTCCTGTCAATTCCAGTAGAGTTAAATAAACGACATATCTGAAATGCATTTTGCATATTGGATTAAAAAAATCAAAAAAAAGTTTCATAAAAGCATAGAAATAATTTCACGTTAATATTTATATCAAGGTAAATTTAATTGACTTTATAGAATAATACTAGTCCTACATTATTACTGTAGTGAATGAACACTCAAGTGAGGAAGACTAATTTTTTATTTAGTGCCAAACTGTATAGTGTCTTCATTAATTACTTTATTTGTACAACTTCGATAAGTTGTCCTTTACATCCTTCATGATTCTTCCGATTCCGTTCTTTAGTCCAATCTCTTTCTGTTTCCTTTTCGGTTTTCTTCAGTTCAGTTTTCTCAATCCTCTTTTGACAGGCATTCCACTTCTAATTGGTGCTAGATACTACTTATGTCTGTCAACATAAATAGCATACACCACACTACTTCGTGAAGTGAGCATATAATTCAACCCGATTAAAATAATTTTCATAGGAATTTCATACAGATTAACGGTAACTTTTTATCACAAACTATCGTTATTCAGATAACTAGGAACTATTTGATTAAAAAGGATGAAAGTAAGAAACTATAATTTGGGGTAAAACAGATAGTCTGTCCTGATTTTCACTGGATTTCAAGGTAATATTATTTTGTAGTAAAAATTATCTTCAAATAGATTATTATGTTCACGACTATCATAAATATGATTGCAATAAACTTCACCAACTAAATCTGTTGTCATCAATTTAAATCTTCTACTAAGTTAATTTACTGTGGTTTGTTTGTAACTGATTGATTATGCTGTACAAAACTCTAACACATTCACTAGTCTACAATAAAAAGTCAGATCCTTATAGCTGACTAATAGTTATTTTTAGAATAATATTACTACACACCATAAGTCAAATGTCTTTCATTAAATAATAACTATTACATCTATTTACTGTTCTTATTTGCGCAACTTTCTGTAGATCTCGTTACTTCATGAAATATGAAATTATCTAATGTTATTTCACGTAATGTGACCAGTATTGTTTTGTATAGCATGTTAATTTCATATTCACCCATATTAAATGAATGATTCATCTTTACCAGTTATTCTCTGTTCATTGTTGAAGTACAACAAACTTAAATGTTCATCACTGTGTCTTGTATCGTATTCATTATTTCAGTAAACTATTTTAATATGATAAAGAATTCCTTTATTCATTGGTACAATCCAGTTTTCGCGATAATATTAATTGGGCGAAAGTGGACTATATTAGTCCTAACTTATTTCTCTTTGGATATTCCTGAATAGACAATCATTATATATTGAATAAAACTTTTGTTAGAATCATCATATTGTAAAATAAATCACAATGATATTTTCAGATATTTTTTTATTTATTGCATTGTATTGAGGATTATCACCGAGCTATTTACTGCTGTTTACTCAACTAATGCATTATCAGAATGTCAAACAGTAATCATTCCTTTGAAACCAAGAATTGCGTTAGAGATAATACAGAAGGATTGGGTCAGTTGTCAGATCATGATTAACATTTCGAATAGAAACCTGATATTGTTAAATCTTGAAACAGTTTAAGTTCCAGGACTGATGACAATGATCTTTTATAGTGGGATACCAATTAATATTTTCAAAAAATAACAGATTGGTGACTTGTGAAAGCTATTTTTCATACAGCTATTATATTTTTCACAGAAAAATGAAATGATAGGTAGAATCATATAAATAAAGTAGAAGCTACGAAATTCCAACCGCTAGATCTTAATTTATTGCAATAATCAGCTGTTTCATATTTTGAAAACAAGTACAGTAATGAATAGGTAATATCAAATCCTCAGAAATGTTCAGTTCATTTCGATCTGTCCTTAGTTTTCAGTACTTTTTAAGTTAATGTCAGTTCATGGTAAAAATATGTTTACAAATAATTTAATTATGAATAAAATATTGTAAAAATTTATCTTCGACTGTTAAATAAATAACTGTTCATTGAGTCTAAAAAACCTCAATTCTATATTATCAATTCAGATATACACATACATCATTAACATGTTCCCACAGGAAAGTGATCCTGTATCAATTATACTAAAATACAGAATTAATTTATCATAATTAACTTCCAACTGACTGATTAATTAATAAACAAACTTTAGTTTTTGGCATGAAATCTTTTTCTCCGTCATACGATATTGCATTAATCAAACGTAACTTAATTATAGAAAATATCAATAACTGTCATTCACTTATTTTCGCTTTGATACTAATCATTATCCTATGATCTTATAATAGTGAAAAAATAAATGGTTACTAATTGTCTACGATTCACTAATCGAATTCACAATAATTCCCTGTCAAGTGTAGTTTGAGCTAAGCCATTTGTAGACATTTTTGTACTGATTTCTTGAAAAGTGTACATACCAGAAGCTGAACAAATAGCTAAATAATACGTAGACAATATATGTGTATCAACAACAAAATAGTATATCTAAATATTTAAAATATGATGCAATATATATGACTTACAACATATATGCATCATTATAGACATTAGAGAAATAAAATTCATATGAAGATGATGATCTCGACAACCTAGAGTTCTTGTTATATATATATATATATATATATATATATATATATATATATATATATATATATATATATATATATATATATATATATATATTGAAGATGAAATAAATGTTAAATCAACTGGTACGTTGGTAATTTTAGATACTCTGATTAATTCAAAACACTTTCAACATTAGGTGATGAAAGCTAAATAATTACTAAAAACTGGATAACAGACATTGTTCCATCAAATTTTCAAAGCTCGTATTCAAGAGAAGTTGTACAAAGGGCTGAGTGAATACTAAGTTTAAATTCTGTAGTTAAAAATCTTCAGTTGTACTCAACTCATAAAGTGGCACTATGATATACGAATGCCAAATGAAATTATCTGTTATAAATAGTGCTTTGATAAGTTCATTAATTTCTATTTTCAACTTCAAGATTCTATCTCGATGATACTTTGATCTAGGCATGTTGAAATCTAGCCAATCAAACAATGACAGTGTACTCCATTGTAGAGTACTGGACTATAAAAATTAATCGCAAGCGTTCGTTAGTCATCCGCAACCTATTGGTTCAAATTGATATAACACATTGATACAGTGAGATGAAGTTATTAAATCTAATCCCAGAACAGGAGAATCAATAACAGAATCAATAGTGTTATATCCCGATAAGAATAATGAATGGTAATTTTTGGGATCCGTTTATGGACCAAGACTGAGTATATTTTTATCTTATAATTGTTAATTAACTAAACTGTTCATATTCATATCCCTCTTATTATGAGTTTTATTTTGACTTATGACCTATTATTATACGATTTACCATTCTTGAACTATTCCCTGTCTGTTAATCACTACCTCCCTCATTCACAGCCATTTTTGGCCAAATATTGTGCAACTGTTATTTTCTATTTTATGGTAATTTGTGGTCTGTTTGATCGGTATATAAACCCCGTGTGTTTGAAATAAATGATTCATATTGCCGAGGCTGAGATTGGTGTTCTGGACTCAACTGGCTGGGCTGGACAGAAAGCAGGACCAATCAGGACACTAGGCTGCTCGCACGTGTTGTATGAGTCACTGGTTCGATCGATAATTCACTGCTCTCTGATTGGCGGTATCGTTGCGTTATACAATAAACAGGGCACACAGGTTCACAAGTTATAACAAATAGAAGTGGCAAAAATTAAGTATTACCTGTAGAACTTCAAGAACCAGGATCTGCAAAAAGACAAAGAGTAAATACATCTGTTTTATTGCAACCGATTTCGGGCAAAGTCACCCAATGTTAGTCACCAACCTCTGGTTACGGTGACAGTGTGAGTCGCAACCAAGAAAAATCTACCGAATTTCGGTAGCTTAAGAGAGTGTTCCATTTTTGAATGGTTATTCTTCATACTTATATCGTAGAATAGAACGAAATACTTAGTAACCAACTCGTCCAATTCTTTGTAGACGGATATCTCGTACACGTTGCATGTGACACAAGTTGGCGAAAAAAATTGAGCTTTTTGAATCTGTACCAGTTATAAATGCAAACACCATGAATTTAATTTGTTTAGTTCAGTAAATATGTAAAATGTAAGTTGCTCCATTAAATTGTGAATTTCAGTGAAATTAACCTTTGAGATCTATTTTCCAGTTATATTGTGAACTATGAAGTACAAAACGTTCGAACAGTTTCACGATATTTCGGTAAATCAACATATAACATTCGTAGTAAGTGTTCAGACATCCACAAACATAGCATATAACTTATTATCACTATATAATCTATATTCTATTTAATTAACATGTAGCTTGTCAAATGAATTCTGTTTTATTTACCTTGTTGGTGAATAATTCACAATCTGTTTTCGTTTTCAGTATCCCATTCTAATAGCTGAATATAATTTTCTAATCGCTCGACTTTCATTATCTACTTAACACCATCAAAAGTGGAGTGTTTAAATACAACAAGTTGGTGAATCTAGTATTAAATCAGTACAAACTATTTATCAGAAAAAATGAAATCATGTAAATGAATATTTTTCAAACTTTGGACAGAAATATGACAAAAGTTGGAGACCGATTATACAAAATATATTATATGCCACAATCATATATGACATTTTCAGAGATTGAAATTTCAATACATCCATGTGCCTCAATAATTCAATTAAAATCTCTCAAATGACTAAAACTCAAATTATCAGGGATACATAGAGTCAAAATCGATCAAAAAAAGGCAGTTCAGAGAAGAAAGCGCTTTTTGGATACTATTATTTACCAAATCTTTGTAATTGTATTTATAGCTATTTCAGAAATAATAGTCTTTAATAAACAAGTGAATGGTTGCATTATTAACAAAGGTACCAAACGTTGTTCGAAAATCGGAAGTTATGTAACAAATAAAAGGGTAATAAAAAGGCAAATATCGCACAAAAGAGAGATATGATTGTCTATTTGATGAATATAACGAAGATAACATTTAGGCAAGCACATGTTTAAAACAACTTGTAGTGGCTTTGTTTCGTTAATTAATTACCTCGATAACAGTCATGGTATAAACGTCAATGGTGTTTGAAATTAGAAGGCAATACGAAGTGGTAACTACAGTCAATCAGCGGATAGCACAGATCACAAGACTACAAGCACATTGAGCGTGTTTGAAGCAGAGAGGCGAATATGGGTATGCGAGAGAATACAGAGGCAAATTTCTAGTTAAATCGAACCAAGGCGTAGCTAGGCAAGGCAAAGGCTGATAATAGGATTTGCGTACATATACACATGAGGAATAGAATGATTCATCGGGCGATATTTAAGCTATCAGCGTTGTAGCTAGAGTCTGTCATGTGATAAATATACGTTTAAACAGATATGGTAGTGATCATAATGGTGTAAAGAAATATGTACATTGTTATTGTTCGAATAACATTGTCTGTTAAGTTAATAAAAAAGCTTAACCAAAACTAACCATAATCGAAAATGATTATGTGAGAGTTGACATAAACTTACAAAATAAGAAAAAAGTGTCAGAACGATGGTAAAATGAGGGGGACTAAGTTTACTGTTTCTGAAGAACTAGACCGTTATACTTAAGTTTCTTATCCAGCCTCCTTTAAAACCAGTTTTTCCAACTTTATGAATAACTTTTAATGAAGATTCTATTGTAGAAAATTTACCACATTTAACCAAATATTCAAAAGTTTAAGTAGTGATTGAATGATTTTTTACCATTAGATAAGCATGCTAGTTAGTGCCCAGATATGATTTTGGATAAAGCACAATTTGTGCGACAACATGAGTTTAAGTTAATTCTGAACACACTTCACATAAAATGGAACACAAACAAATACAAAATTTCAATATGAATGGACAAGCGTTTATTAAAGCAATAATTTCAACCACACTCATAGCGCGATGGCGTTTGAAGCGAACAGTACTGGGTTCGAGTCCCGGAGTGAACATCAACTCTGGAATGCAGTACATCCAGCTGGCAAGTCTCAAATAGGACTAAACGAGCGTCCTGGATTCCACTGCTAACCACTATCCATCTCTGCTTATCATGTTTGTGACTTAAGGCAATATCGAGACAATCAGCACAGGATACACATATGCCAATAGAAAACTGATCAATTACAGTCCTAAACATCAGTGATAAGATTCAAACAAATAATACAAAACACATTTAACTTTGTTAATTTTGATCTCGATTATTTACTTAATGAAGCTCTAGTCAAATTACCCGGTGAAAAATTAAAATTATTCAAATTTCAATCACTGAAATGAATTCAAATAGAAG
The DNA here is from genome assembly GCA_946903255.1 of Schistosoma spindalis. NCBI lineage: Eukaryota > Metazoa > Platyhelminthes > Trematoda > Strigeidida > Schistosomatidae > Schistosoma > Schistosoma spindalis. The sequence goes on along the minus strand of OX336416.1, from coordinate 58,377,514 downwards.
TTTTCTTTTAACGTGAACTAGAACTAAATTAATTAAGAATAGTAAAAATAAATCTATATAAGTTTATTTTAAAGATTATTATGCATCATTTGTAAATATTGAGTGATTACACAATTTTGTTTAATATTCTCGTAGTTGAATATTATCTCGATCAAAGTTTGCGACCATTATGTATTATTATAAGAAAGAGGTTTTGTGGAGACTGTAGTAATTATGTATTCATTTTATTTAATCTCATATCTGTATTTATTGATTGAAAATTCTTATTTTGTTTTCTTTAAATTTCACAAGATAGTAACACATATGAACAATTCACTGAATTTATTATTTATATTTCAGTTTAATTGTACAAAGTTCTTTATCACTATCTCAGTACTACATGTGGTATTCAAATAAACGTGACCTTTTTAAATCAGTAAACAAACCATGCAATTACATATATATTATTTACAATGTGATATTTCTGAAATATGAGTCAGTTAAATATGTGCAGTTAGTATGGAATGACACAAATACTACAATCTCTGGGTGATTTGTAGATTTGCTAAATATGATAAACCTATTTCGGAGATGATGCGTTTTCTTAATTTAGTCGTTTCATGGTAAAAATTTCATTTTCCTCCAGGATAGCATAACTAGTACAAACGTCAAGAGGGAACACATTGATATTTATATTGTAACTAATGTTATACTTCATCCTGTATAAATTAATAACAGAATTCACAAGTCATAGGACTGATAGAAAGTCAACGGGATTACGTTTATGAGAAAGATGGAAACAAAGAATATCCGATAGGGATCAAGTTTGGTAGCCATCACATAAATGGAAGTTTGCTTAAACCACGTCATCCAGTTGCCAGAATTCACGTATTGAGTAACATTCATGGAAAGTCTGTTATTTTTAAATAGAGGTATAAGACTTGTCAACTATGGAGATTATTAAAATCAAACTGAAATTTATTACGGTTAGTACTAATGAACAAGAATTTTACTTTGCTTCCAAATAAGCTATGAAAGTGTATGATACTAGAATCATGCTTAGTGAATACGTATCAATAATCTGTTTTCAGTTATATTTAAAGTGACAGAATAATAAAACTTTCACAACCATCAATACATTTATTATTATCGTTTATTCGCAGAGAGTTTCCTTGGCAGTGATGAAAACAGATTAATGAAATAAATATTTCTAAATGCTACCCCAACATATTATATCTAGTAAACTGTAGTTACAAGTGATTCTGTTGTACTAGGCTAATTTGTTAATCAATCCGTCTAGAAAATATAATTATTTAAATCAGTATAATTGTTGATAATTATTCATACTATTTCACACTGTATGCATTTTTCTTTACCATACTTCATTATTTGCACACATACTAACTTCTAGAATTAAAGTAAGATGTGTAAATAAGGAAGACTACTTAACTGAACAATAGTTTGTATTTTAAGTAAGTTCAACTCTAACCGAAACAACGATATTAAAATAACAAAATAAAAATAGAAGGATTCAACCTTAAAGACAGAATTGGTAAATAGAACAGAATGATAAGCTTAAGTTTAGGAGTATGAGAAACCAGACTGTGACCAACCAAATTAACGTGTATACTTTGTGTATTTCTTTCCGTCATTATCAATTTATATAAAAAACTATTTTCAGGACTATTATTATGTCTGCATACTGGAAAATCAATTAGGAGCTAGGCGTGGTCAAAGTAAGCTGTCTACACGAATCGATTTTTCAAAACACTAATCCCTTTGAGGATGATTCGGGTCAAACTTACAGGTTTCTTTATTGACTCGAATGAATATTATATATATATATGTTCGTACTGATTTGGGGAAGTATGATAAAAACTCGTTTTTTCCATAAATCCTAAAAGGACCCATTGATATTGTTTCAACTGCTAAAAGACTAAAAGATTTAGCTGAGGTAATATTATTTTTTTTACTTTCGACCAACATACGGGTTGAATCAATTTTACAGTTACTTTAAACTAAACATTAACTGGACTCAGTATATCAACCAAATTATAAATCAACGGTGAATGAAACACTAAAAGAATTACTGAATCAACTTGTATGTTTACGTACCCTCAAATTTAACTACTATATTAACTAGTTGTAAGTACTGTTCAACTCTTTTATAATGAAATGTATTAAACTTGGTATTAACGTATGTATGTGTGTTATTGGAGTGACTACCAATGTAGAACTACTAAAGCGCCTAGAATCAAAAAAGAAAATCAATTATAATCTTAAAAATTACATTTTACTAATTTCAACACTGACCTTATAAAAGTATAATTAATTATATTTTTTTAAACGGTCAAAAAAGTGTACACAATCTGTTGAAATTGAATGACCTTCAGATGAGGAACCAATCGAATGAAAAGTATTTCAGATACAATAAAATGATATTATCTGAAAGGCAGTGAAATGCAATTTTCGATAGTTTTAAAACAGCTTTCACGTGTTTCACATCATCGACATACGTGGAGACTGTGTAAGAAAGGTGCAGAGATAGTGAAATGAGGAATAAATCCAAAAAATTAAAATCTTGAAGTAATAAAAGCGATTCATTGTGTCACTAAAGAAGAATTAATTATAATTCAACGCAGAAAATATTCTTTTCAATGATGTCATTTTCTTAATCTGTACAATCGTATTTATAATGGCTGAACAATTGGTTTCGCTTTGTAATTTGTTCTTCAACTTTGCAATTGTTACGCAGCCCTATTTTGCACTTTAAATTGTATATTTCTATTTCTGTGTTTTAATAGACTACTACTCTATTTGTTAAATCAAGGTAAATACAGCTCTATTAAGTGGGATGGCTGAAAGAATTATTTAGTGTGCTGAATTATTTTTACATCTTTTTCAAATGAAAATCTGCTTATTCTTCTTAACTCTATGGATAATATCTAGGAAACATTTAAGTTTAACTGTTTGGAATTTTGATTAATAATGTTTAAAAAAAGATGTTAATCTCAGTCTCGAGGTAGATTTCTATTATAAACCAGGTAACATATGTTCTAACTGAATGAAATCGGGCTAGATTGTGCCTTGTCTCATCTGTATCGTCTAATATTTCTTATTTCTTTATGCCTAGTTTCCTACATCTATTTCTTCATAACATGTACATTTTGTTCTTGCTCAATGTATTGATTGGCACCCTTTTCTAATAACCCTTTATATATTTCGTTATATTTAAACAATTTGTCACGTACAATTTAGAATGATTTCAAAATAGCTTGTTTTTTTTTATTAAACTGATTTATACATTCTTGATTGCAGAATATTTGCTCATTACCATTCAAACTATTATAGTTTGAGCATCAGATTAATTAAGTAGCTAAAATAACATTATATCAATCTAAATTATTCGATTTTACTGAAAACCTCATGAAGTAAATATCTAATTGAAGTATATATAAATTAGTTTTCAAGAATAAAGATGAACCAACCATCTCTTGTTACCCAGTCCTCCAGAAATATTCTCTACTGTATCATTATTCATGAAGGATATTTAAACTGAATATTCTCATGCATCTGTATTAAAATATACATCTGAAATACATTTGAAAGTTTTCTAACTAGTATGTTGTCTTTAAAAAACAAAAATACTGCCGAAACATCCATTTTTCAATACCTCAGTTCTCCGTTAAGTTAATTAACAATGAATACGATTCATTCATACTTTTTTAAAAAATCAGTTAATTACGAAAAAATTCATTGAAAACGAAAAAAACTAAATAGTTAACTTCGACGTACATGACATGTCGTTTTAATTAATTGATCAATTATTTGGTCAGCTAGTGTATATGATAATTTTCTAATTTCTTCGATCTCTGCCAACGTTTCAGGAGCTAGCAGTTCACCGAACAAATGATTTAAAGATAAATCTGATTTGGAAGTATTCTGATGGCGATTTTCTGAACTAGGTGAGGTCGGTTGTGATAACAAAGAGGATGTATTATCTTTAACATCTACTGTACCAACTGAAGGACATTTAATGTCATGCGTAAGCCAATTGGGTGTGAGGTAGATAGCCAAGTCGTAGAAGAATAAACTAAGCCAAAATTGGAAGACTATTCGACCAGATTCAGTCTATATGAAAAAAAAGTTATAAACAAATGGTAGATAAGAAAACTAAAATCGAGGAATTGATTCAAAATGAAAATAAAATTTCTTCAATTTACACATACATAAAAGACAGATACGAATAACTAGATTTTGTTAGAAGTTCCAAATACTTTAATACTAGGTTTATATCTATTGATTTCAAAGCTTGTATATTTTTTCGAAATCACATTATCATGTAAAACAGTTCAATATGTTGCATTATACTAAATGCAGTATATTCAGTTATTTGTTAGGTGATCATGTTCTGAAGAGGAATATTACTGCTTCAAATTTATAATCTACCAATTAGGTTTTAAAAAACGTTTGGGGGTTTGTGGAGATTGTAGTATTATAACAGTTGAGTTCACAAGTAAGTAAGACCATCATTGAAAACCTGGAAGTACTGGACGGTTCACAGTTATCCACCTCAGACAATCAATGAATGGTTGCGTAAGACCATGCATCGACTGAAGTTAGACATTAGCATTTTCCGATGCCGGCCAGCTCAGTGGACTAGAATTTAACCGTTCGCACGAGAGACTGGAAGTCCTGGGTCCGAGTCGCGTATGCGGGATCGTGGATGTGCACTGTTGAGGAGTCCCATACTAGGACAATTATGTATGTGATTTCATAGTGCTCTATTTCATTTCTTTTGAGTGACAAAATTCCAGTTTATGAAATTACATAAAGGTGATTAAGTGGATTAATGTATTCTTAAAGTCAAAAACATTTTTAAAACTATGTGAAGTGCATGGTATCCATCAATCAATTTACGTGATGAGATTCTACAAGACAAAAATAAATCAAGCACTTGATTAAGAAACTAATCAATAAGCGCAACATAATTTATATGTGTAAATATCAATTTAGCTGAAACTAAACAGAATACATTATGAAAAACATTTAAAGATTTGTAGCTAGCTAGTGGTAGAATATTTTTCTACATTTACGAACAGAATACATAAATAATGATCATAAGACAAATGTATCTAGGCCTGTAGAAAATAAAACAAAAGGATAATAATAATATGAAATAAAATTGCTCTTTTACACCTACTTTTATAAAATGATTGTTAGTCAAACACACGAAAAAATAAATGATTATAGTTTCCTAGAATGTGATGGAAAAAAATCAACAAGATGACTTGTTAAAAAACAAACTGATAATTTAACCTTTTCCCAATAAAGATAGCAATAATAATGCAGTATTGTTATGACTTTCTTGAAACATCATTTTAAAAGTACACGTGATAGCCTGAAGGTGTGCTACATGATTATTGATGTGATACTGGTAACCATTTCTTAAAATAACTTTTTAGTTTCCACTATCTTCTTATAGTTTTTGAACTCTAACTAATAAGCGTCACATGACAGCATCATTAAATCGATTTACGCTATTTTATTCTAAGCACATGACACTAAATTATTTTCTTTTACCTAACTGGTAAAATGAAAGAATGTTGCCATAAAGTTATTGTATTTAGTATTTAGATGGTAACCAGTTTCTCTAAAATGTATAAAGTTGTAACCGAAGTCTTCGAAATATTAAAGGCAATAACAATACTATGGGACAAGTACTAAGAGCACAGAATAGTTTCAACCTTAGATGTTTGAATCTAACCAAGAAAATGTTATGAACACGGAATTCATGATTAGTGACGCTCATTACGAATACAGTTCCTCAGATTTGGTTAACAATTATATCCTGAAAGGTTTAAAAATCTATTTAAAAAAGTTTCCATATAAGAAATTGATCTTAGTAAGATAATCAGTGAAAACAGAAGCATTGGGCACCTATTTCATTCTAGTGTGGGATTCTGAAAATGTGCACCCACCACTCTTAAGGTTTAACACGGGATTTTCAAGCTACACGGAGAACGTGTAATCTTTCATTTAGCTAATCAATAACCTTGAGTAAAGCTGAATCAGTTTAGTAAACCTACCAATCCATGATCAAACAAGATTAATTCAGGACCTAGAATATTCACAAACGTAGATGCTTGACTGCTGTTCAAAAAATATTGATTCAGTAAATGTAAAGTAACAAGATGGCTGCCAAATAAAGATTCGCATATCTGAAAAACGAAATTTTTCATACACTTCCAAAAATCAGCAAAAGCTATTTTATTTACCCAATTGTGTCAATGAATTTTTTTCACGTTTTCGCTGAGAGAAAATTTAGATACATTTGTTGATACATTTTATATAATTCAAAGAATCTACTGACCTTTATATGGATAATATTTCTGATTAAAGTTAAAATATACTTCTACCACATAAGGGACTATTACTCATTCTGAGATGGTGAAGATTTGTAGCTCAAGTGGATGATTTTGATGGAGTTTTGTTCTCTGACCAAACCATCCAACTCAGAGAACAAAACTCCATCAAAATATTACTCATTCCGTTAAGCCTATCCACTGACAGTAGTATTCGACATCATCACTTTTATTTAAAGCTTGTGAGTATTCTTTAGTAAGTTCTATCAAAAATCCTTTAACTTTGTATATACCGACTGCGTCGATTTAAGCCTATATTATTTGTTGCCTCATCAGCATAATATGATAAACTGGTTTCGTTGTTCATAAGAGACCGGCATATTATAAATCACACTGTACTTGATATGGCTTTTTAATCATCAAACTATGGAACGTTTGAGTATGATGCATTAAATCACTCAAAATTTAAACAATAAGTAAGACACTACAGAATCCTGCATCCATTAATTCAAATTAGGCACCCATGTAGTAGTACTAAGGAAACATTTTATGAATTAATAATATCGTTATGAGCCAAGCACTCAAATTTAGGCTTATTTACAAATTTGCAATAAGTTATGAATTTGGCGGTGGCGTTAAATGTTTACACTGACTTGTGAGATGATTCTTTCAATAAATATATTGTTTTACATTTTGAATTTGAACTAGAATGTTAATGTATTAATCTCATTTAGGATAATGACTTTATTTTACATATCGGAACATTTTGAGATTAATCAAAGGAGAACAAAAATTCTAACAACAACTATTATTCGTAAAACTAAATACATAAAAAAAAGTATGATGAATTATTAATCAATAGAATAATGTAACAACACATAATTACTACAAAATTTTCGTTCAGAATCATTAGTTCTGGGTTTGAATCTCGCGTGGGGCGGAATCGTGGATGCGCACTGTTGAGGAGTCCCATATTAGGACGAAACGGCCGTCCAGTGCTTCCAGGTTTTCCATGGTGATCTAGCTTCAATTGACTCATGATTTCAACTTTTGAAATTACTAAAATCTCCACAAAACCCCTTCTAACGATAATATTGAAGTTAACACTTTTTCATATTTTAAATACTTTCCATTTAAAACAATCTCATTAAAAACTTTTAGGGAAAAACTCGGTTTGAAACTTGATACTAAACTTATTACCAGTTTATTTATTACTAAGATATGAACAGATAGTGTTTACGTGTAAAATAAATTTCTGATCTGATTATGGACTACTTTTTTATTAAATAATGGTCTCGTATTAATATCATATCAGTAACTCAGTTACAACGACGAGTTACCGATCGATTCAGTATGACATTTGTTCGTATTGAGTTATGGAATAACCAGATGACAGACAGACATAATAATCACCCCAATTTCACTGTTGATCAATGAATGTGAAATTGTATATTAATGAATGTATTTACATATTATTTTTATCAGAATAGAAATGTCTGGAGATTGTAGTGATTTTAATAATGAATACCCGACCGTTGTTGCTACCTTGACATGATGGTCGAGCTTGCCTATCGTGATGAACCAATCCAGTTATACTGGCTAAAACAATCGTTACTCAAGGTCCTACCATGCCAAACAGATCGATTAAAGAACGGCGAGACTAAAAGCAGCAAACTCAAGGTCCGAGGGCAAAATTGTACTGCTGACTGTACAGAGCTGTGACGGCAGTAAAGTGTTTCTTTCGTACAACCAGCATAACAACGATGCTGCTTTCCCACAAGGAGCGGTGGGGTTAGAAAAGGTCGACCCTAAAAATGTACATCTCGCCTTATCCCACGGATATCCGTCTCCGGCGGTGTCTCAACAAGTACGGAGCCAACACGAAAATTACTCATAAAAAGGTCGTGTGTGACTGACCCCAAGCAGTTGTCTCTTGGGCACTGCGGTCACACTCTCAGGTCACTAAGACCACCTCTAATCCAAATCTCTTTTCAGGTACCTCTAGAGGAACTCTTCCACGGTGTGGCAAATCGGGAAGAGAAAACCAGCCTCATACCTCTAACAGTATTCAAGATCACTGTTTCCATAATCAGCCGCCCTCTTCAATTTCTATTATTCCTCCTACTCCGACTTTTAATCCTAAACTTTCTTTATTGACTTCTTTCTTAAGTGACAACATGGTCGATGATTCTAGTATGCGAAACAGTCCCAGGTCTACTGAAACCTCACTCCAAACTACACATTGGAGCCTTTAACGTATGCAACCTATGTCAAATCGGCCTGTAATTCTCCCTGGATAAGACCCTGGAATCTCGTACCATTGATGTATGCTGTATCTCCGAAACACACATATAGGATCCTAGTGTGGTCTTTCACTAGACCTCACCTAACCAAAACGAAGAGCTGACCAGATACACCCTCCGTTTATCTGACGACCAGATGGCTAAATCTCATGAAATGGTGGGTGTAGCCATAGCACTAAGTACCAGGATAGAACAAGCACTATTAGAATGGTCCCTATCGACAGTCACATATGTGCTGTTCGGCCAAACTGCTCCGCAAGAGCTCGAAAGAATAGAGACACACGTTGTTGCCTTTTCGTCATTTCCGCTTACGTTCCCACTGACTGCAGCCCATATGAAGTGAAAGATGAATTTTACAGAAAGCTTTCTGTACTTCTTAATAAGGTTAAACTCTCAGACATAGTACTCGTGTCAGGCAACTTTAATGCCCAGGTAGATAGCTTAAACCAAACAGACATCTAGGTGGGTATTTTGTCAAGATCATGGATCTATTGAAGTTAGACATTAACACTGTTGGATGCTGGCCAGCTTAATGCTATAGAGGTTAGGCGATTACGCGAGAAACTGAAGGTCTTGGGTTCTAGTCCTGTGTGCGGGTCGTGGGTGTGAACTGTTGATGGGTCCCATATTAAGACGAAACGGCCATCTAGTACCTCCAGGTTTCATTGGTGGCCTAGCTTGGATCAATTCATGAATTCATCCATTAATATTATTTTTAATCTCATGAATAATTTTCACTTGTTTTTCTTTTCTCTCATGCGTCGACAAGTATTCCAAGTTTATACAGATTGTTCAGTAGAAAAAATATTACATGGGAATGTCGAAAACCCTTAAATTTGGTATTTAATAACATTTTCAGTGGAAAGAGGGTGTAGTTTCATCCTCTCCTCTGCAATCAATAAGAAGTCATAACACCATATCATAAATACTATCATATTCACTTATAAGATATTACTCTATCAAGATGTCGATGGAATGCTGCCCATTAGTAACCACTTAACGTTGATTGTTCTTGTTAGCATCATATTCTGTTTTCATTCTGATAACTATAATTGATTACTACAATAAATTTCTCTTTTTTCAAGAAGAGATAATGGTATTAATTGGAATCCCTATAAGCAGTTTTAAGAGATATCGTTGAGGAGTTTAAAAGTAGTAACGAAATAGTTTATTTAGATATATTTTCAACATATTTTATTTTACACAACCATTATCAACTTGTAGTAAAAATAAAAAAACTGAATTCCTCTATTTTTAAAAAAATAACATTTTACAAAATTATTTAACAGTTAAAATTGTCATGAATAGTTAGACTGAAATAGGTAAGAATTCACACGTTGAATTTAATCTAACAAATATTTTATGCCAGTAACAAAAACAAGCACAACAAACACATATCGACAGTAAACTAATTGTGTACCTATGATTATGTGCATAGATTTATTAAAGACAAATAGATTGAAACAGAATGGACAGGAAAATGAGTTATTTCAATTCATTTAAGAATCAGTCATAAACATAATAAAATAGATGGATAATTTCTAGGACAACTATATATAAATACTGTCTTTTGTGTGCAACTTATCATAAAATAAATCTAAATGTACTCACAGTAAAAGTAAAGAAAAATGTGTGAATATTTAGATAGTGAAAGTTTTCAATCAGTGAATGAATAACTATTATGTTATTCATATTAATGTCAGTATTTACCATTATTAATACTGCCAAAACTAGAATTGAAAATAGTATATTCTGTATTTCATCTTGATAATCTTTTTTAATATTTTCATCAAGTATTTCAAAAAGTTTGCATTTTTCAAGCAATATAAATAAATGGTGAGAAGTTTTATTTAAATTATGTTATATATATATATATATATATATATATATATATATATATATATATATATATATATATATCGAGATGGTGAGGATTCATAGCTCAGGTGGCTGATTTTGATTGAGTTTTGTTCTTTGAACTGGATGTTTTGGTCATGGAGCTTTCACCGTTGTTCTGAACGACATCATCAGCACAAACTTCAAGTAGATTACTACTGCTACTACCACAACCAAACCATCCAACCCAGAGGCCCCCAAATGCCCTGGTACGGCCGAGAGTGGGGAGAGTCCGCTCTTCCTCTCGAAATGCTCTCACATGGCCACGCGTACATAGCCCATGCCAGGGAAGTCCTACTCACTGCCTTCACCTGCCGGGGGCTCCAGTATCCTGAAGGAACAAATGGCGTATGAACCAATCGTTGGTCACCGGCTACCATGGGACTGCATCTCCTCACGATGCTCCACTGCCTTGTGGATCAGACGTTCAGGTCAAAGGCTCGAGGTGTGGCCCCCTAAGAAAACAACCTGCTTCGGTTTGGGCACCCGAGCAGTATCACAGCCCTCACACAAATCAATTGAGATTCGTGTGGCGCATATGTATTTGGTGCCTTCTTGTACCAATACCTATGTGTTAAAATGAATAAATAAATAATATCCAACCCAGAGAACAACACTTAACTAAAACCAGTTAAATATTAAACCGAAAAGACGAGGAACACAGACTTATGTTACTGGTAATAGCCATAATAACATAATTATTATTCTGTATAAGTGATCAGCAACAATGTTGGTTCCGTACATAATAATAAATTTTGACATGTAACTGTATTGGAAACACGGATACTTGTCCTATCAGCACGTATCTATCTTGAAATTATGAAAATAAACATATCAGTCGGTCAGTAACAACGTGGAACTTCGTACGTACGTACATCAGTTCGAGTTGCCATACCACATTAGCACAGAGATTCAGTTATCGATTCGAATCCCGTAATGGTAGAGGTAGTGATAGAGAACATTAGGGTTTGATGATGTTATTTAAGGAGTATAATTCAGTGGAATAGATTCGGAAAGAAAATAAAGGACATGAAGAATTCAGAAGATTAGAGTTTGAGAGAACACAAAGAGTGGATGCACCTGCGCCATTGCAAACGATTTTGAGCCATGTCATTCAAGGTCTCTAACCATACGAGCAATGTTTCAAAGACATCTATGATCAAATACTAGTAACCTACAAATATCCCCTACTCTTGCCGGCCATGTTTCACTGCCATAAAGTAGGACGGAACGAACTGCTGCGCAGTAAACTCGCCCTTTGGTTGATAGACGGATATCTCGACTACGCCACAAATGACGCAAGTTGGCAAAAGCTAGTCGAGCCTTCTGTATCCGTGCTGAGATTTCATCGCACACCAGACCACAAGGGCTGATGAGACTTTCAAGATAAGTGAAGCGGTCGACACGCTGAACTACTTCACTCTCTATCACTAGTTCGGGTGTCGACGCAACCCAATCCTGAAGCAACATTTTGCATTTCGAGGGAGAAAACAGCATGCCGAACATGCCTGCATTGTTGCTTAGAGTGGTCAGCAGACTCTGCATTTTGTCAGCGTCTTCACCAAATAGAACTATGTCATCGGCATACTCTAAGTCAACAAGTGAATGGCCCGGTAGAAGTTCAACCCCTGGAAAGTCAGACGTGGAAAGTGTTATATCTAAAAGCACGTCAACGACAAAGTTGAACAAGAATGGAGAGAGTGGACAGCCCTGACGAACACCACTTGAGGTAATCAGTTCTTATGATGGTTCGCCATGAGCTCTCACTCGACCAGTTGTGTTCGAGTAGAGAGCCTTTATAAGGTTAATGTACTTCTTTGGTACTCCCTTCAGTGACAAACACTGCCATAGAACCTCACGATCAACAGAGTCAAATGCTGCCTTAAGTTCGAGAAATACTACCATTGTGGGGCGTCTGAATGTGTGTCTGTGTTCTAGGACCTGACGTAGTGTGAATATTTGGTCTATACAACCACGTCCAGGTTGAAAACCAGCCTGGTTTTCTCTAGTCTGCTCTTCACGAGCTCTGGTTAGGCGTCGAAGTATTATTGAAGCTAATATTTTAGACACTATATTAGTCAAACTAATTCCTCTGTGATTGTAACAAGAAGACTTTTGTCCTTTCTTATAGACTGGCACAATCAGTGATTAAGACCAGTCAGATGGGATTACGTCCAGTTCCCAGATTCTACCTAAGACCTCAGTCAATCAGACTGCTAATACTGGACCACCATCCTTAAAAATCTCAGGGGTAAACCTGTCAGGGCCTGCTGCTCTCCCACGCTTCAGATTTCCTATAGCTTTTTCAACTTCGTAAAGAGTCGGAGGACTTACATCAACTTGCCATTCAGGTCGACTGGAGATCGTGGGAAACCGAAGTGTGGCTGAAGGCCAGTTGAACTGATCCCTAAAGTGTTCTGCCCATCGGTCCAATCTCCTAGATTAAGAATGAATAATATGTCCATCTTTCTCTGAGATTGTTTCGCTAACAGTTGGGTTCCTAATACCGGTTTCCTTAACAAGCCTGAACAGTTGCCTGCTGTTACCTATTGCCGCTGCCTTTTCCATCTCTCTTGCTTTCGCTACCCACCACTGTTCACGATCATTGCGTAGGCTTCTAGTCAGCTTACGCTTAAGCTGACTCCGTTCTTCGTTATGTTCAGAGCCAGATGGAATGAGTTTTCGAGCATCAATCAGTGCGGTAGACGCTGCAGAGATCCAGTGTTTCTCCCTAACCTTATGGTTTACCGTACTTGCAGACATCACTGCTGTTTCTACAGCTTTTTGGATGCCATTCCACGCTGTCTCGGGGTGGGCATCACTTACATGGCTGCCTAACTGTTTTTCTAGTTGTTCCTGAAATATACTCTTAGCTTGACTATCATTAAGTAGGACCCTAAGGGGTTTCCTTGTACCATCTTTCCTACGTCCAGTAAGACGTAGACAGATACGCGCTCGCACTAGAGCATGATCTGAGTCTAAGCATGTGCTCTAGAATGAGCGACAGTCTTCTATTGAGCCCTTGCATCAGTGGCCGATGGCGATGTGATCTAGGACTCAATGCTATACCTACGCCAGCGAGGCCACAGGAAGCAGCATCAGGGCTTCCAGATACACGAAGCGTATATCGAGTTGGTTCGTTACTTTGACATGGTGAGGTCATATGAATGACACTACTTGGATCCTGTTTGCGTGTTTCAGAGACGCAGCACACGTCGAAGGGGCGAGATTCTAAAGTTCTAGCTAAGGAAGCCTGTTGTCCTATTTGGCACAGTGTTTGGACGTTGAAAGCTCTTACGTGTAGTTTAGAGCATGGTTTCAGACCAGGAATAACGTTCCGCGTACCCGATTCGTTTGCACTAGCGGGGCGAGGTGATAAAGGGACGTGAGAAGGGTTGGTCGTGGAAATAAGAGAGTTATTAGGTGTAGGAAGGATTTGAATGTGACCAACTTGGTCTAGTGTGCTGTTACGGGTATGAGGGCTGATGTCACTTCCCGGCTGCTCACACCGTGGATGGGTATTTCTTGAGGTACGTAAAATGAAAATCGGATTAGTGTTGGTCTTGAAGACCTTGGAGTGTGACCGCAGAGCCCAAGGGACAACCACTTGAGGCCGGTCGCGCACGGCCTTTTTGTGGGAGGTTTTTAATGTGTTAGCTCCGTTCTTCAAAGGGCCTTACCGCCGGAGACGAAAATCCGTGGGGTAAGGTGAGGTGTGACATTTTTAGGGTCAACCTTTTCTAACCCCTTCCTTCCTTGTGAGAAGGCAGCATCGCTGCAGATGCTGGTTGTCCGAGGGAAACACCTTATTGCTGTCACATCTCTGTTAGTAGGTAAAATCTGAAAGGAATGTTTATGTGCTCTGTTTGAAAGACAGTGGTAGGTGAAACACTTTAAACGTTTTAGGTTATATTATGAATCTCTTTTAAAGATAATCAGGATAGACATCTATCTATAACACCAGTTGCATGAAATTTATGTTAGTTTCTATTTGTTTCCTTGGACATATAAAATCATAATGCTCAGAAATTGTCAAAGATGACTTTTAATATGTAAATTAAGAATAAAATATCAGCTACGTAGAACTAATATATTTGTAAGAGTTTATTTTAACCTTCCAAAGCAAAAACCGGTTATCATATTGATAAAGATTACCTTCGAAACCTCTACATCTCTCAGACAAATATTCTTTCACATTGATACAACATAACATACTGTTTTTGTCCCAAATTGTTAAACCGTTGAACCTCTGGACTCGAGGCCAGTGACTAATGTTTCTCATTTCAGTTAAATAATTAATCACCTGTTCAACCTCGCAGTACATAAATTCACATTGGAAACTTAAATCATACCCGGGTTACACAGTTGGAAGCTCAAAGAAGCCTCACTGTAAAATAATGTTTATTTTGAAGGAATCCGTAGAAATCCAAGGATGAGAGACATATAAAAATAGTTAAACAATCATGTATGTATTGAAATCTCCAAGGTAGTCTTGAGTTAATTTTCCTTTCTGTTATGTTTGATAGACATTTCCATGTGCATACATCTTCAAAGCTTATGAAGTTAAAAATAATATAAAACACCAGCTGCTTATCGTCTAGAAATTATTTCTTGAAACAGACTTGAAAACTTATATATTTATAGACAAATGTGATTATTGGGTATATTTTTGTCACTTTCTGTGGTTCAGAAAAGACAGATAATCCAATGTACCGTGATAGAATTTCGAAATAAAATTGATGACTCCTTTCGTTGTATGCCGTAAATTAAATACATGACAAACCATTCATATATATATATATATATATATATATATATATATATATATATATATATATATATATATATATATATAATCAGTAACTATTGTTGATTAATGATAATCTATGTTGTTTTGTTTCTGCTTATTTCGGCATTCACACAAATAAATCCATTGGAAACCAAAATTGTATTTACATTGCTATCAATATCAAACGTATTATGAGCTTATCGGGTTTTGAGATTAATTTTTTGTAAACCATTTGAGCTGAATAAGACGAAGTACTCCTATTCTTTATTCAGTTTTCAATTTCTCATTTTAATGAATTCATTTGTACTTTCACACAGATTTACTAATCAATAATTATAAACCTAGTGAAATACATTTTGACATGGTACTGTAGAGTTAAATGTAGTCAATTTTAATGTTATTAATACTGATGAACTTTTTACTTTACTTCAAAATACGACAGTATTGAACAAATAGATTTACAAACTAATGAAGTTATTATTTAAGCGAAATGAGAGTATTCGTCGAAAAGTACAGGGCAGTTGTATACCATAAATTATGATAATTTAAAACGAAAGTTATTGATAATTTATGAATCAGCTTGGAATTTAGTAACAATCATTCAGTGGTTGTTAGCTATCACCTTTCATAAAGAAACAAAGAAAGTTTGTAAAGGAGATGCAAACCAGAATAAAAGAGGTACAATGAGAAAAACAAAAATGTTCACTTACAGGGTACAGATTTACATATATGGCTATGATGCACAAGCTAAATATGAGAGCTAGTGATAAACTGCGCCCTTTTTTAAACCGAAGTGGTTAGAAAAAGCGGATGAATATTGAGGCCCAGTGGCTGAAAGTTGAACTAAGATAATGATTTGTTAGTCTTAAACTACTTCTTCACCAATCAACTTATTTAGTTGACGATTATATTTAACTGATCTGATCATTGCGGGTCCAATTCCAACATGAAATTTTTGTAGTTAACAAATAATGTTATGGATAGATTATAAACATTTTATAACCATATTTTTCAAATAAATTGGTTTTATATTTCTTAATTTATAGTGACATGATCAGACTAGCAAATACGAAATCAAACTTTGTGATAACTATAGGGGAATAAGTACAGAGAATTTAATATAAAGAAAATCACCCAAGTCATTTCAAATTTTAATGAATTTTATACAATAAATATTGAACTTACCATTTCATATATAAATAGTTAGAAAAACGACTTCCCATTTATCACTTTAAAATGTAATCAAACGCTTTTAACTGTGTAGCTATGAATTCATACAGTAAGAATAGCGAATTCCTACCTAGTCCTTGAGTATCATAAAGCACCAATAAAACAAAGTGTAATTCTAACTACGAAGATTCATTTCTGTCAAAGATAACTTTCGCAATGAAATAACATCAACCAGAGAACCAATGGAAAATAGTCTATATAAATCCACCATTCCTTTCTAGTTCCACCAGCAATGAGCATGTGCTACCCTAGACATTAAGGTTTTACGGCATACAGTCCACCATTAATCCGATTTTTCAATATTCATTGTTCCATTCTTAGTCAACTCATAATATAGTACGAACACCAATCTTGTCTAGAACTTCCTAATTTTCAAAGGTTCTCCAGTTGATATCACTCTAGAATGAAAAAATCTTCAACTGAAAACGATCTAAAAATTGAGATTTTCCTTGGTTTACACAGTCGAAATTACATTCCTTAGCCTTTTGCTAGCTTCGTTTCTTGAGCTAAAACAATAAGTGCCATTCAGTCTAAGGAATTTTATGTCTACAAATGTATTCATTTTACTTATAAATAATCGTAACCATTTCAATGTCAATTAAAGTACAATTACCTACGGACATATGATTTCAAAGTTTTTACATATTACAACTGTCAACTTTTAAAAAAAAGACAATACAATAGATTAGTTGTAAATTAAGCAATCAGTTTCATTTGTACTCTTTAATAAGACAGCCAATAGTGAAATTTTGGGTTTGATAAAACATATCAGATCACGTAATAATAAACGTGATTCACTTAAGATAACACTTATTAATTAAAATGACTAATCATAAGATTTTGCAAAATATTTGTCTTAAAATATGACAAGATATTTTCGTTTCATTCTATACCATTGTTACCTTTGTTTAAATTTTATTTCATTCTTTATAGTGACTCATCAGTGTCCATATATTTTATGCCTCATCTCTTTACCTGACCTTAAAAAGCTCTATTTAAGATCTTACTATTAATATAGATATTTTAATCACTTATGTATACACCCAAGTACATAAATTCAGTGCATTTCCTCACCATAGAAATTCTAATACACATAAAAGAAATAAATTTTACATAAACTGAATAAAGAAACAACTCGTGTTTATTTGCCATGACTATGGATAAAGTAACACTGTGTACTATAGATGTCAACATATCAATCAACAATGAATTTTAGCATAAACGTAGCAATTTGTCATTGTATATAAAATATTATATTGAGATTCACTGTTAAGTGTTTTCTCATTGCTAATTTCATTGATTAAATACACATTGTACTATAACTCAATAAACAAGAAAATGTACGAATTCATGCTAATAACACTAATAATATGTGCAAGATCACCGTCTATTCCATTCATGATTCGTTATTATAATTTGTTTATTAAAAACATTTAGTTGGTAACACGTAATTCAACATGGTCTATTCGTCTGGTTTAATAATGTTCACGTACGTTTAATTAGTGTAACTTTTCTCACCCATGGTTCCATAACAGAGAGAAGACCTTGAATTTCTTCTTTGTGTAAGCTTATCTTCGCAACTATCTACCATTTTTATGTTTATTGACATCATAACGAAGTGCCCAGGAAAGGATCGCACCATCCTGATGGGAGACCTTAACGCCAAAGACGAAATGGTCAACACCGGATGGGAAAATTTCATACGACGAAATGCACTAGGAGAAAGAAATGAGAATGGTGACAGATTTGCAAATCTATGTGTATTCAACAAATTGGTTATATACGGCAGAGTATTTCCACACAAAAGAATACACACAGCTACACGGATCTCGCCGGACCACATCACAGAGAACCGGATAAATCATATTTGAATCAGTAAAAATTTCACAAAGAAACTGGAAGATGTGAGAACCAGGAGAGCTGCAGATCACCATCGATTGGTGGTTGCCAAAATGAAACTGAAGCTAAAGAAGCATTAAACAACTGGACAAACAGCATTACAAAGTTTCAATACGATCTTCCTAAGAGATACTAACAAACTCAGAGAATTCAAGATAGCTCTGAACAACAGGTGCCAAGCCCTATTAGATCTACTGAAAGAACAGGAAATTACGATGGACGACGATTGGAAACGGATCTACGAAGTACTAACTCCAACATGTTAGTAGGTGCTGGGCCGCAACAAGCATCACCATAAGGAATGGATCTCTATCGAAATCATGTACCACATTCAAGAAAGAAAGAACAAGAAGACAGCCATTCACAACAGCCGAACAAGAACAGAGAAAGTCAATGCACAAGCAGAATACACTGGAGCAAACAAGCAAGTGAAGAGGAGTGTTATAGCTGACAAGCAAAAGTACGTGGAAAAGCTAGCAACGACAATGGAAAAAGGTGCAACAGAAGGAAATATGAGACAATCATATGACTCAATGAAGAAACTAGCAAGCAACATATGGCGAGCCAGAGAGACCGGTCAAGGACACAGAACACAGGCCAATCACAGATTCAATAACAGAAGAACAGATGGGTAGAACAATTTGAGAAACTCTTGGATAGAACAGCTCCACTGGATTGACCAAACATCGAACCAGCACACACAGACCTTCATATGACTGTTACTCCACCAACGACGGAAGAAATCACGATGGCTATCAGGCAAATCAGGAGTGGGAAAGCAGCAGGACCCGACAATATGCAACCTGAAACATTGAAGTCGCAAACGGAAGCAACTGCAAACATGCTCCACGTTCTTTTCATGAAGATTTGAAAGGAAGAACAAGTGTCCATACACTGGAAAGAAGGACACCTCATCAGGATACCAAAGAAAAGGAGATCTGAGCAAATGTGAAAACTATAGAGGCATCACACCATTATCAGTACCAAGAAAGGTTTTCCACAAAATGTTGCACAGACCAAATCGCGACACTACAAATCATCGTTAGACAATCAGTTGAGTGGAACTCGTCATTACACATCAAATTCCTTGATTATGGGAAAGCATTTGACAGTGTGGATAAGAGGACCTCATGGAACCCTCTTCGACTCTAAAGAGTGAGTGAGTAGTTGAGAAGATCGTCAGCATTATCCGGAATTCATATAACGGACTATACTGCAGAGTAGTGCATGGAGGACAGCTGACAGATGCGTTCAAAGTGAGATCGGAGTCAGGCAAGACTGCTCACTATCCCCCTTTCTTTTTCTTCTGGTGGTCGGTTGAATTATAAAGACCTCCACATCTCAGCGAAGCATGGAATACAATGGACAGCTTGGATGAAGCTAAACGATTTGAACTTCGCCAATAATCAAGCTCTTCTATCCAACACAAGCAATAATTGAAAGGAAGACAGTCAATGTATCAGTAGCCTCTGCAGCAGTAGGCTTCAACATACACAAGGGAAAGAGCAAAGTCCTCAAATATATCACGGAGAACAGCTTCCTAGTCACACTTGATAGGGAAACTCTGGAAGAGATAGAAAGGTTCATATATCTGGGTGGCATTATCGATGAACAAGAAGGATCCGATGCAAATGTGAAGGCATAGATTAGCAAATCAAGGACAGCATTCTTACAGCTGAAGAGCATACGGAACTCAAAATAACCATCTAAAACCCAGTATTAAAGTTCAAATCTTCAATCAGAACGTCAAGACACTTCTACAGTACGGAGCTGAGGGCTTGAAGAACTACTACAACCACCATCAAAAAGTACAAATATTCATAGACTATTGTCTACGCAAGAATCCTGGTGGGCAGCCTGTGCTCGCACAAGAGGTAACAGGCGTTATTAAATAATCTAACCACGTCTATAATACAACCATACAATGTCTGAAATACAAACAAGGACTTAATTTAACTAATGTTTCACAATCCTGCATTCTACTATACTAGTGTGAACTTGAGCCAGTACTACCTTTGATAATCGTATAAGAAAGCTCATTGAATGATTTGATATAGATTTTTGTTACTAATAGTTTATTACTTCAGTTCATCAAACATTATTAGAAAGCCTAAACATATCATGAGACTTTAGACCACCCTATAATTGTTATCTGATAGTTTACCATACCTATATACAAGTATATATATATATATGACATAACGCAAGCATTAAATAAGCACTTTATATGTTTGCACAATTCTATCAATTCTAATTAAAGTACTTTTACGAAAAATTGAAAGTTCACTTTAACACTATTTGTATTAATTTACTAATAATAATTACAATAATTTGAAAGGTAAATGTATAAGAATTTTACCAAATAAATAAACATTTCGATTACTGAAACTACTAAC
This sequence comes from Schistosoma spindalis, assembly GCA_946903255.1. Classification (NCBI taxonomy): domain Eukaryota; kingdom Metazoa; phylum Platyhelminthes; class Trematoda; order Strigeidida; family Schistosomatidae; genus Schistosoma; species Schistosoma spindalis. The sequence goes on along the minus strand of OX336416.1, from coordinate 58,356,657 downwards.
AAAATTATAAATTTTTCTATCCTTAAAATATTTAACCAGTGAATAAGGCATAATATACAAATGTTTATTGCATTATCTTAATAAATTCTTAACACTAATAGTGAAGTTTTCTATCGATAGATTAATAGTACAATACGAGAAATAACCGATCACGTTTTAGTTAATAGACCTTCTTCTTTGGGATTTCATACACATAACTAACTGTACAATAATTGATTGAGCAAAGGTTTCAAATGATTATTATTTCAATAATTGAGATCTTGAGTCAATTGAAGCTAGACCACCATGGAAAACCTGGAAGCACTGGACGGCCGTTTCATCCTATTGTGACTGACTTCGAGAGGTATATCCTGGAGTTCTAGTGAGAAGTAGTGACCAGTGGAGTTCAACCAGGTCTGTTGTGAGATAGTAACTCACTGATGATAATGGTGGATGTGTCTCTCAATTTCGTGGATTAGTTGAAGTTAGATATTAACACCAATGAATCCCGGCAAGCTCAGTGGTCTATTGGTTAAGCGCTCGCGCGCGAGGCTGGTAGGTCCTGGGTTCGAATCTCGCGGAGGCGAGATCATGGATGCGCACTGCTGAGGAGTCCCATATTAGGCCGAAAAGGCCGTATGGTGCTTCCAGGTTTTCCACGGTGGTCTAGCTTCAATTGACTCATGATCTGAATTATTGAAATTACTACAATCTCCACAAAACTCCTTCTGATTATTATTTATGATAAAATGACACTTTTAATAATCATATTTAGAAATGTTATGAAAAAAAACCAAACAAAGCAAAGATGTTGATTATGAAAAATAGTGTCAGTCGCAAAAATATACTTATCAATGGTAAAGCTTTAAAAATAATAGCTCTGCTAAGTATATACCAAACGTACCTATCTAAAGAAAATAGGTAACTTAGTTAAATGATTACATTATCATGTTTCTACAAACAGGAAAACATATTACCCATAATACAACATATTGGAACTTATTTATCTGAGGAGTGATGCTTCATCAATTCAGATGCAAAATATGTAAGTAATAGAAAAGATGTAAGGCTTTTAGCACAAACATTGAAAATACACAACTGTCTAGAGGATGTATTTAGTTTAAATTCGTCTCAAACAATTAAAAGGAAAAACAGTAAGGGATCTACGTTGTATGAAATGTCTACATACATGTACTGGTTACTAAATATTAACCAATTTTATAATGTCTAGTCCTTAATATTTAATAGACTGTACAAATAAAATTATAGTACGAGTACTAGCCTTGATACACTAGTGGACTTTGTCTTAATGTTAAATCTGTTAAAATTGACTGGAAATCCTTAACTTATATTTTGTTCTTGATGACATTTTTCAGCAGGTAATGCACGACGTTTTGTTAAAAATGAATATTTTCAAAAAAATCCGAACTGTTATCATTCTCTAGTACATTAAATTGATTGTAACTCGACAATAATGTTTGCTTAGTGCTAAGAACTAAAAAATCAAAACAACAACACCGGTTACTACTTTGTAAATAACACCAATTTCACCCATATTAAAATAATTCATTCTTTAACTATATCATATACTTTAATAAGTTGTCTTTATTTTATTGTGTTACGTTTCACTAAGGTCAACTACTTCATAAAAATAGTGACTAGTACAGTTTAAAACTTGACTTTGATCTCCACAACAGTTTGATGTTACTGACGTTTCAAGAATTAAATTTGCTCAGGTATCAAAATCAGTTTGAAAAGTCGTTTCTAAATAAAATAAGATTATATATATATATATATATATATATATATATATATATATATATATATATATATATATATATATATATATTACATCAAAACACATTGCCAGAATCTAAATCTTGTTTAAATCATTATGTTCCATAAAACAGACTTGTGTACATGTGCTACTGAGCAACAAACATTGTAATATTTTGTTTATTTCAATTAAATCTAAAGTTCACTAAAGTGAGATGTTTCAATTTAACCGAAGAAAGAAATGAAATTAGTACATATGTTATGTGTATTACTATTAATTAAAAGAAACATTTAAAATTTATCTTTTGTTTGTTAGTGCATACGCGATTAAACGAAAATATACGTCAATATTAAGATTGAGAGTATTACTAATTATCTATAGTATACAATGAAGGTAAATAATAATCGATTTGTACAACCTGTTCTTATTAAACATTAAATTCAAATTACTGAGGAATTTCAAACAAATTAACAAGTATTTAACTTTGGTATAATTTGAAGTAATGTTGTGGTTAACAAACTGACATGATCTGCTATCCATTCAGGCACCATGAATGATTCAAAATCTAACTAACTTAATAAGACAATAGAAGAATACAAGAAGATTTAACAAGCCTCATGGCCTACTTTTAAATGAGTAATATTTACTTCTCAGCCGTACTCATTGGAAGGCACACTGACCTTGATATAGACATCCAAGTGATGACCTTATGTAACTCACTTATGGACATACTTGACAGATTCATTTGGTTTGCTCTACCGAACTCAGAAATTTCACTGATATCGAGTAACAATCATAAAATACTGTATGGCAGTGTTAGACAGGAAAAGCTTTGTTGAACAACAACTATCAACCAAAATTTCAAAAAAAAACGTAGTATTGATGAGAAGCTGACAACTTGATCTTAGACAATTCTGCCAATTAATCTTCAATAATTCGGATGCTTTCAAACACCACACTGAAATTAATAAATAAAAATTTATCCCAATTGATTTATCTTTCATTAGTTCACCCTTCAAAGTTACCGAATTGAATCGCAATGGTGTGGAGAGAATGCATACAAAATCTGAGTTCTTGTTTTTCACTCAATATATCGGAGACAAAATGCTATTTTCGTCAAATTTTTCCGAAATCTGCTATAGTTAGTTTTCAAAGTAAGCAGTAAATGTTCGTTTATCGAGTACTGCTGACGATTTTTTGACAATCTTATAATTGAAATTTGGTAAAAATAAACTTCCAATCCACTTTGTCAATCCTATGTAATATCTGATTTTTAATCCTACAGAAACAGTCTTTCAAACAGCTTTACTTCAGAAAGTACAATTTAAGATCAGTCAAATCATCAGATTTTCTAAACAAGTACATTAGCTGAATGAACAGTCAGTGTGCTGAAATACGGTTAGTTGGGTAAATATCAACCAAGAGATGGTTATACACGACTCGCAGTGACTAAAGCAGAAATAAATAAAAAAATCGATAAACCAGATGAGTTAAGTCCTTCCACAATTACGATTTCTCTCTATTTCATCCCAATATGCACAAATTTATTTTTCTGAATTAACAAACCAGGAAAATCATTTGACCTGTTTCTGAAGAACTCTCAAATTTCACAACCATTCATAATCTCCAAAATAGTTTATGACCCACAATTAGTTATATTCCTCAGCATTTTGCGAAACCTGATTTCCGAAACACTAACCTTCCTTCTTTAAACCATATTTTTATTTATTTTTCTCTTCTTCATGATTAGAGCACGAAAACTACTGGTTTTTAGAATGCTACTGAACAAATGTAATATTGTTTCCATAATAAATAAAGACTATTTCCTTCTTCTTATTACATTATCGAAAAATAAAGATTACTCGGAAAACTACTGTTTACTTGAATACACCTACCACTGTCTTTCAAACAGAGCACATAAGCATTCCTTTCAGATTTTACCTACTAACAAAAAGACTGGTATTCAAACGATAAATACTCGCAGAATTTCAAGTTGTTACTAAAGCAGGCCATACACTAAGTAGCAAGTAAATGTACGGATAATCTTTGTTTATGAGGGGTTCGATCTCATCAAATAATTCACGGGATTGTAACTATGGTCGTTGAAGTGTAAAGGAATATATAAATACAAATTCAGTAAACTTTCTGAATTAGTATTGTACTAAGTAACATTTTAAAACTTTACAATTATTTCCTTCTCTGTAGCTTAACCATTGAAATTTCTACTTGAAACTACGGATTATAACATGTTCATTAACTAATTTTCCCAATATGAGTCAGTTCTGATAGTTCTCAATTTTACGGATATATAATCTTTATCAAAACTAACTGACTTATGGCTTGTAACGAAATTAAAACATACATTTCTACTAGGATTAGACGCTTTGCAATCAAACTATTCATCTCAAAGAAATCATCACTAACAAAAGCATCAACTCTATTCAATCTAATTTTCTTTGCATTAGGTATAGTTTTCTAATGGAAATTACATCCAAACTGGATTTAATTATTTAGACTATAGAATTACTGAATGTAAAATAGATTCACTTTCTTCTCTGAATACTGTTGATAAATGTATTTCTTTAAAAGAATAGTGGCAAGAATTAATTCCATTATTAACAACAACAATAACAAACAAAAGATTTCAATGAAAAAATTTACACACAATAGTTTACTCTTAAAACTTAAATTTTTATCATGACAAACTTCTGTTTTTTATGGAATCGGTTAAAAAACTTAAATTTATTCTTGCAATACGTATAAAACGTTAAAAAATTAATTATACATTAGGTTAACAACTATAATGAACTTTGTTGCCAACAAACAATTTTCTATTATTAATTTCTTTTAAAAATTACTCATAATACTCACCAACTCTGCACGTTTTTGATAATTAGATAATATTGATGTGATTTGTTTAAAAAGATGTTCAATGGAATTATTCCTTAATGTGTTAAATCCTGGATTTTTAGTATTAATACCATTCTTCACAGTACTATTGATATGTTTATGAGTAGTGACTGAAGAAGTAGTAACAGTAGTATTGTCATTGCGTAATTTAGTCAATCCAATAGCTCTAATCAATAAACTTAACAAACATGCTGATCTCCATGGTTCTAATATTGAATCGGTTTTGATATCCCATACACCTAATGCATCTAAACTTATTAATTTCTGTGAAATGGATGATGACAGAGAAGAAGTTGATACCGAAGTTGATAAAGATGTTGAATCAGAAATTTTCAATGGAACTAGCAATGGCTCAATTATCCATTCCAATTCATTTAATGCTGGAATTGCTTTGAATTGTTTCATATCTTCGAGTACAGAGGATGAATAAACACTCGAACTGTCGTGTCCTGATGAACGCGGAGTGATATCATTATCATTGGATACATTTGCCTTGATATTTTTCACGTTTCTGTTTATTTCCATATTATTAATACTACCAGTATCATTTTTTGTAAATGAAAGTTCTAATTTATGGTCAGGTATACACCTTGGATCTTTAAATAAATATACATAACCACGTTTACGTGAACCAAAAAAGATGAGATCACCAGGACGAAGTTGTTGTCTTTGGAATTTCAGTGAACAAGATGGTTTGACCAAGTTATCATTAACATAAATCTCAATATTATCTTGTATACGATGAAAACTATTAGGTGTCATCGGACCACTAGAACTAACAGTAGGATCAATACTCTGATCCCATGGTTCAAGAAATACTAAACTTTCCTTAGATGAATTATTTGATGTGTTTAGTACATTATAACCTACAACTTTTGCAATAATACAATCCCCTTCAGATGAATTCATTTCAGATGGTGTAGGATATAGCCGAATATTAACGTGTTTCCCATAACCAATAGTCATATATGACTGCATTGCATTATCAATGATTAATTTGGTAACATCATGCAAAAGAACATCACGATCTGGTTGATTACCACGTAATAAAAGGAAATAAGGTCCATGTGGAATTTGTAGTCCTCTAAATGCACGACCTCGTCGAGAATCTTTGAAGTGTGTAATCCCATTTACAGGTGTACAAGATCTTGATGAATTTAATGTAGTTTGAGAAGCTGAAACAGAACCTCGTAAACTAGCCTGTGAACCATCTACACCTCTACTTTCTTTCATAAACATGGATCCAGTTGTATTATGGTCACTGTTTACGGGTCTAAGTTCTAATCTCCGGCATAATCCGTAACCTGGAATGGTGTTCTGTAATAATGAGATAATATTTTCATTTAAATCTATTTGACGAGTATTACGTTCAGTGAAAGACCAAATAGGTGTAGCTGATAAATGAGATGAAACTGGTTGAATATGTCCAATAATTTCATATAAACAAAAATCATCACGTGTCCCATATTTTAAATAATAAGTGTCAACTAACTCTTTAACAACTGATCCTGCCGTTGTTGAACCATTAATTCTTATAGTTTTAAAATGATCTCCTTCACGTACTTTTTCACAAAATATTTTAAGAAAATGCTTTTTAAAGCCATCATTCGTTATTATTTGTTCCCAGGATAAGTCCTTTGGATATGAAAAATATTCATTGTCTTTATTATTACTATTATCATATCTAATGTTGCTACTACTATGATTATTCCATATAGCAGATGATGATATGTTTTGACGCGATTTCGATGCTGAACGAGATGTGCGAAAAATCGACCTTTTCTTTTTTTCCGAGTTTCGCTCGTTAGTTAAAGTATTACCGCGGGGAATTTGAGAGTTCGAACCAAGGTTTGCAACTCTGTTTAACATGATTAAAAGACTAATCGATCAAATCAATCAATTAATAGTTTTAGAATCATTGATCATATGTGCGGAATTTTCGATCATCCCTTGATTTTGATAAAATTCTTCATGTGTACGCTATTTTATGCCCATGTTTGTAATAAATTTCAATAAATCAGGCGTTAACCAAATTGTCCAAATATTTATGTGCGTTCTTTTAGTCAAGATGTGATTAAACAATACAAATGGTTCATCCTACGCACTAACATATTTATTTTTAATATGTATGTATGGTCTTAGGTGTTGTTCTCTCATTGGCTAAAAACACAACAAGAATCGATTTCGTTCAGTCTGTCTGTACTTGCTACTCATAAACTATACTCCCTTAAGAAACACATACGCATATGTCTAGTCACTAATTTCTATTTCATTAAATTAGGTAATTATCTATTCTAAAGTCGTAATTAAATATTTGCTCATTTGTAAAGATTGTTTTGTTTTAGGATGGTTGTTGTTACTGCCACAAAATTCCTATACATGAAACCATAATCAACTAAATGGTTCATTTGACAAAAAAATGTCCCAGTCCTTAATCTTTACTACTTAACCATTTACACTGTTCTAGTCATGATGAATATACTGAAAATAGTTTTCTATTTAGAACTACTTGTATGTCTTATAAATCCTATTTAGTAGAATATCATATGGAAAGAATTACCGCTAAAAATGGTTATGCTGAACAATCCACAATTACATTTTTTTATATGTTTAGAATAACCGCCTAACTTTATTAGTGCGAATGAAGATTATTGTCTACACTTATAGTAAAGTTATTTGCAAGTCATTTTTTGCATAGTTGCTTTAGGTAGAGAACCATTGAAGGTCATTTCTAGTTAGATATCAGTTTTGTCCTACATTACGAATCCTCAACAATTCTTAATCTTTGTTTAACTAAGGTTCTGATGGAGAAAAGAAAAAAGATTATCTTTAAAATGAACAGTTTCAATCTACATCAGATTAGCTACAAAGTTTCAATGTCATGTCAACTAATATGAATTAAATAGATTAAACCAATAGAAGTTATTTTAAAAAATTATTTATTTGAAAGTTAATTTTGATCACTTAATTAAATCCTTATGCCGCAATAAATTACGTAACAGAATATTCTGCATAAAAGACCCTTTCATAGATACATATAAATGATCTACAGGATATACTAATAGAACAATCAACACAAGGATTATTTTAATCACTTGTTTTATAGATCCTAATAAATGTTGTATAGCTAACTAGTATTTTTTGTATATAATGAATTCTCGGAAAAGAGAACTCTTCGCTGAACTAATCTTTCTTATATAACCTAATTATCTGTAACCCAAAATATAGCTCACTATACAAATTAAAAGAAAATAACAATTGAAATATTTAATATTATTGTACTTGAAAATAATTATTTATGTAAATATATAATTAATTGAATAGAACAAATTGAAAAATATAATTCAAATTATAAGATTAATGTACATAAAAATTACTTAAAAGCTAAATCAACTAATAATGTTTAGTAATTTTATCGAGAATTTACTTGAAAATCCGTATAGGAAAAAAGAAAAGATGAAAATGTTTCAAAAAGAGTTTTATGTAATGCCATGCAACACCAATATATATATATATATATATATATATATATATATATATAAAGTTAAATTTTATAAAACAACAAGTTGACATTCAAATTACAAGTATATAATGGACATTGTAGATAAAAAATTATTGGTATTGTAATGAAAGATATTATACTACTTGTGAGTAGAGAAAACATATCACAGTTAAGTTTCAAAATATAATTCTATTTTAACTTGGTCTAATGAATAAATTCTCAAAATTAATTTAATAAATATTAACATTTTAAGATTATTAATTATGCACAATAATAAAGTAATGATTAATGTGTAGGTTTTATAACAGTTTACTGCTGGACCGTCAGAGAAGACACATTTCCTTTTATTGTTTTCTAAAAGCTTGAATCAACTGTGAGTAAATGAATTTACGTTGTTGATGTGTGCCATAAATAAGTCAGGCTAATTTACAATACCATTAAATCCAGTTTATAGAGAACTTGAATATGAAACAGGACAATACCTCTCTATGATAACTTCAAGGTAAACTTTAACACATTTGACAGGTATGCATGTTACATAGCCAAAATTAGTGAAATTAAGGAAAATTCCAAGGATCTAATCAACATCATATGGTAGTTTATACAACTATATTGGAATAACGCTTGCCAGCATACATCGTAAATGTTGGTAGGGATCACAGTCACTTAATCTGCAGAGTTTAAGAAGATACTGTACACGCGCTTCTATTGAAATAAACCTGTGTGAATGACTTGATTTTATTGTGCCAGTAAGTCTTTTTGAGGAAGACAATAATATCATCCCTTTTAGCAGCTAGATCTCAAGGTGAAAAACTAAAAGATACACGTACTTAGTTGGTGAAGACAAAATACTGCATGTTAGAAACAGGGCTTTAAATAGAGAAACAAATTCGTCGATTCAAGCTTCAGAGGTAAGCATAATTCCATGGACTGTAAATCATTCATACGTAAAGAATTAGATGGATACAACATAAAGATACTCGATACATCTTAAAGAAAAATTTAATCGAAGTTATTCGTCAATTGTCGATGAATATTACGAAAGTAACAGAAAATTATCAACTAACTGATCAATGAACACAGAATAATGCGTACTTTTTTCAGTCTGTAATGCTAATCAAATTTTATCGATCATCAATCAGCTACAACGTAGGACTAGGCACATATATGCATAGGCCCAAGTTGCCATACCTCATTAGCACAACAAGATGAAAATCGTATTCATAAAAGCAGTTAATTCAACGGTAGTAATATATAAAAGAAAGATTGCATATAAGGATATAGTACAGGAAGAGAGAATTAGTTCATAAAAGGGAAGATATGGAGTGATTTTAATCTCATAGTTTAAGGGAAGACAGAGAGTGTATACACCTACGCCATTGCGATCGATGCTGAGTCATGTCAACCAGTCTCCAATCATTGGTTACGATAGTCATCTACCAACATGACTCGGACTAGAAGTTAGTGACTTCAAGCACTGATGCCACGTTTTGGTTAGGTCGCTCCTAACTTTCTTCCAACTATTCCCAACACTGGTCAGCATTACGTATCGAGGTAATCGGTGTTCAGGCATACATAACATGTGGCCCAGCCAGCGCAGTCGATGAGGATTCACAACCTCCCTAACTGATTTACCATCATTCCCTAATACCCTGCGTATAACCTCACTATTACTTTCCCGGTGATCTCAGCAGATACGAGCGATATTTCTAAGACATTCGTGACCAAATACTAGTAAATTAAGAGTATCTTCTACTATTAATATCATTGTTTCGTAGCCGTAAAGTAAAACAGAACGAACTGCTGCACAGTATACTCGTCCCTTAATTGATGGACGGATATCTCACCTTCACCATAGGCAACGTAAGTTGGCGAAAGCCAAACGAGCTTTTCGAATCCATGCTGAGAGTTGTCGACGTGTCCAACCACTTCACTCTCTACCCTTAGTTCAGGTATTGACGCAGGATAGTCCTGAAGCAACAACTTGCATTTAAACGGAGAGAAACTCATCCCAAACATTTTGATTGAGTTTTGTTCTCTGAAGTCGTTCAGAAGAACGATGAAAGCTCTACGACCAAACCATCCAGCTCAGAGTACAAAACTCCATCAAAATCATCCACCTGAGCTACAAATCTTCTCCAGCATCCCAAACATCTTGGCATTGTTGCTCAGTGCTACTAAAAGATTGCATTTTATCAACGTATTCACCAAACAGGACTATTTCAACTGCGTATTCTAAGTTGGTAAGTGGTAGGAGATCAATCCTCCAACAGTAGGTCAATGATGAAATCAAACAGAAATGGAGATAGTGAACAGCCTTGACGGACACCACTTGAGGTTGCAAAAGCAGATAACAGTTCGCCATAGGCGAGTTCCAGTAAAGAGCCTTCACAAGGTCAATAGTTCAATGCTGCTTTTAAGTCAAGGAAGACCACCATTGTCGGACACCAATAAGCATGCGTGTGTTCTAACATCTGACGAACGGTGAATATGTGGTCGATGCACCCACGACCAGGTCCGAAACCAACCTGATTTTCTCTCATTTGCAGTTTACGAGTCTTAGTTAGGCGTCCGATAATTATTGAGGCTAGTATTTTAGATACTAGATTAGTCAAACTGATCCCTCTATGGTTATAGCAGGATGATTTTGACCCCTTCTTATATGTTGGGATGATCAGTGATTACAACTCGTTGGATAGAATTACGTCCAACTTCCAGATCTTAGCTAAAATATTAGTCAACTTAGTTGATAAAACTGAACCACCATCCTTAAAGACCTCTGTAGCTAATCCATCTTCTTCATTTCAGATTAGCTATAGCTTTTTGAAATTCAATTAGAGTCGGGGGAACCACTTCAATGTTCCATTCAGGCTGTTTGGGAATGGTAGGTAGCTGAAGGCCAGCTGAACTGCTCCTTAAAGTGTTACTCCATCGTTCTAAACGTCCGAAATGGTCTCACGCTTGACTTCTTAATTCCAGTTTATTTCATTGGTCTGAAAAGCTGTCTAGTGTTACCCAAAGCCACTGTCTATTCCACCACTTTTGCCTTCATTGAACACCACGGCTCATGGTCGTTTCTTAGACTTTCGGTCAACCTAAATCTGATCTGCTTTCGCTCTTCATTGTGTTCGCAGACTGATGGGATCAGTTGAAGATAATCCATCAATGCAATAGACTCACAAGAAACCCATTTGTTTATATCATTAATAGATGTCGCTGCTGTTTCCACAGCTGTTCGTATATCTTTCCCCGACCGTAGCTGCTACCTTGACGTGGTAGTCGGGCTTGCCTATCGTGATAACCCAACCGAGCTATATTGGCTTGAATATATGTTCCTGCAGGTTCTACCATGCCAGGCAGGTCGGTTGGAAAACCGTAGGACTAAAAGCAGCAACTCAAGGTCTGAGGGCAAAATCGTACAGCTGACCGTACAAATTTGTTAATTTTCTGAATTAACAAACCAGGAAAATCATTTGACCTGTTTCTGAAGAACTCTCAAATTTCACAACCATTCATAATCTCCAAAATAGTTTATGACCCACAATTAGTTATATTCCTCAGCATTTTGCGAAACCTGATTTCCGAAACACTAACCTTCCTTCTTTAAACCATATTTTTATTTATTTTTCTCTTCTTCATGATTAGAGCACGAAAACTACTGGTTTTTAGAATGCTACTGAACAAATGTAATATTGTTTCCATAATAAATAAAGACTATTTCCTTCTTCTTATTACATTATCGAAAAATAAAGATTACTCGGAAAACTACTGTTTACTTGAATACACCTACCACTGTCTTTCAAACAGAGCACATAAGCATTCCTTTCAGATTTTACCTACTAACAGAGATGTGACAGCAATAAGGTGTTTCCCTCGGACAACCAGCATCTGCAGCGATGCTGCCTTCTCACAAGGAAGGAAGGGGTTAGAAAAGGTTGACCCTAAAAATGTCACACCTCACCTTACCCCACGGATTTCTGTCTCCGGCGGTAAGGCCCTTTGAAGAACGGAGCTAACATATTAAAAACCTCCCACAAAAAGGCCGTGCGCGACCGGCCTCAAGTGGTTGTCCCTTGGGCTCTGCGGTCACACTCCAAGGTCTTCAAGACCAACACTAATCCGATTTTCATTTTACGTACCTCAAGAAATACCCATCCACGGTGTGAGCAGCCGGGAAGTGACATCAGCCCTCATACCCGTAACAGCACACGAGATCAAGTTGGTCACATTCAAATCCTTCCTACACCTTCTTGTTACAATCACAGAGGAATTAGTTTGACTAATATAGTGTCTAAAATATTAGCTTCAATAATACTTCGACGCCTAACCAGAGCTCGTGAAGAGCAGACTAGAGAAAACCAGGCTGGTTTTCAACCTGGACGTGGTTATATAGACCAAATATTCACACTACGTCAGGTCCTAGAACACAGACACACATTCAGACGCCCCACAATGGTAGTATTTCTCGAACTTAAGGCAGCATTTGACTCTGTTGATCGTGAGGTTCTATGGCAGTGTTTGTCACTGAAGGGAGTACCAAAGAAGTACATTAACCTTATAAAGGCTCTCTACTCGAACACAACTGGTCGAGTGAGAGCTCATGGCGAACCATCATAAGAACTGATTACCTCAAGTGGTGTTCGTCAGGGCTGTCCACTCTCTCCATTCTTGTTCAACTTTGTCGTTGACGTGCTTTTAGATATAACACTTTCCACGTCTGACTTTCCAGGGGTTGAACTTCTACCGGGCCATTCACTTGTTGACTTAGAGTATGCCGATGACATAGTTCTATTTGGTGAAGACGCTGACAAAATGCAGAGTCTGCTGACCACTCTAAGCAACAATGCAGGCATGTTCGGCATGCTGTTTTCTCCCTCGAAATGCAAAATGTTGCTTCAGGATTGGGTTGCGTCGACACCCGAACTAGTGATAGAGAGTGAAGTAGTTCAGCGTGTCGACCGCTTCACTTATCTTGAAAGTCTCATCAGCCCTTGTGGTCTGGTGTGCGATGAAATCTCAGCACGGATACAGAAGGCTCGACTAGCTTTTGCCAACTTGCGTCATTTGTGGCGTAGTCGAGATATCCGTCTATCAACCAAAGGGCGAGTTTACTGCGCAGCAGTTCGTTCCGTCCTACTTTATGGCAGTGAAACATGGCCGGCAAGAGTAGGGGATATTTGTAGGTTACTAGTATTTGATCATAGATGTCTTCGAAACATTGCTCGTATATCCTGGGACCACCGAGTAAGTAACTCAGTTGTTACGAAACGGGTACTAGGTAAGGACGGCAAATGGATTGATGAAGTAGTGAAACTTAATCAGTTGAGATGACTGGGACATGTGTTACGTATGCCTGACCACCGACTGCCCCGACGTGCGATGTTTTATGGTGTAGGAGTAGGTTGTAAGATAGCTAGGGGCGGCCAGACCAAAACATGGCACAAATCCATGAAGTCACTGACAAGTGGACTGAGTCATGTTGGTAGGTGTAGACTACCTGGTTGGGGACCGCGAGACGCTAGCAACCGATGGTTAGACACCTTGAATGACATGGCTCAAAATCGTTTGCAATGGCGCAGGTGCATCCACTCTTTGTGTTCTCTCGAACTCTAATCTTCTGAATTCTTCATGTCCTTTATTTTCTTTCCGAATCTATTCCACTGAATTATACTCCTTAAATAACATCATCAAACCCTAATGTTCTCTATCACTACCTCTACCATTACGGGATTTGAATCGATAACTGAATCTCTGTGCTAATGTGGTATGGCAACTCGAACTGATGTACGTACGTACGAAGTTCCACGTTGTTACCGACTGACTGACTGACGTATATCTTTCCAAGCAATATCAGGGTCAACCTCGTTCTCGGAACTACCTAGGTGTTACCTCAGTTGTTCCTGGAATCTTTTTTGGCTTTCTCATCAGAGTTCAACTCTAATGGGTCTTCTTAATGTAGTTTTTTTGCGTTCAGTGAGACGCAAGCAAATGCGTGCTCGTATTAAAGCATGATCAGAGTCTAAACATTTACTCCATAACGAGCGGCAGTTTTCTATCGAGCCTCTCCAACGATAAATAAACACTCATTTTGTGTAAGTCTGGTCATTTATGAAACCTATGTAGAGACTCCTGTAGTCGAGTAAATTTTATTGCTAATGTTAAACTATAAGCTTTACCACACAAATAAATATTCAGACAATAACTGAGTGGTTATTTTTATAGAGATTCCGGCTAGGTATTCCACCAAACAACGCATTTAAAGCGTGAATAAACGAATAAAGTTGGTAGTCTCATTCATAGACTAGAGGATGTGATACGAATGATTAATCAAATAATGGATCTCTCAAAGTATGTAGAAAAAAGTTGATGAAGTACTTCATATAAGCCTGAGATAATTAAAACACATTATTGTCTTCTACAAAAACACGATTATGAGCATTTACACACAAATGTACACGTAGAACAGTGAAAATCATAGCATAAAGAAATGACAAGTGGACAATAATTCTAAGTTTGTTTTCAACACTGGAGTTATCGGTAGAAAAACTCAGTGATCATAATTTCTTTATTTCCAATTAACTAAAAAGTGTATTTAATAATGAGTGAAACTGTTATTTTTGGTGAACACCTTAAATGAAAAGCAAAAATTATGATGCTTAATATTATGGAGTGATTTTAACAAGGTGTCTATTAAATAGATACAAAAACTTTAATGCCGCAAACCATCATCTTAAATTACAACTTAAAAGTCATTTCGACGTGTATTAGCCATGTTTAGTGAAAGGTGGATGTATGAAGTAATTTCCTACAGATGCAATTCTAAACTATTTCCAAGACTGTCGAGCACAGAGTTTTAGCTTAGCCAAAGTCAGAACAAGTAAGCTATTTGGCTTGATAAACCTTATCCGTTTCTAAAACGTAAATTAACATTTAGTATACAAAAGAAACAATTAATCCAGGTGTGGCATCAGTGCATGAAGTCACTAACTTCTGGTCCGAGCCATGTTGGTAGATGCAGACTACTCAGTTGAGGTCCGCGTGACTATCGTAACCAATGATTGGAGACTCTGGGTGACATGGCTCAGCATCGATCGCAATGGCGTAGGTGTATACACTCTCTGTCTTCCCTTAAACTATGAGATTAAAATCACTCCATATCTTCCCTTTTATGAACTAATTCTCTCTTCCTGTACTATATCCTTATATGCAATCTTTCTTTTATATATTACTACCATTGAATTAACTGCTTCTATGAATACGATTTTCATCTTGTTGTGCTAATGAGGTATGGCAACTTGGGCCTATGCATATATGTGCCTAGTCCTACGTTGTAGCTGACTGACTGGTTGAATACAGACCATTAAACAGGTAAAAAGAGAGACATTATTAACATACCGAACAGTAACTAGAGCGTAGGGAAAATGAGTCAACAAACTTAATATAGTTCATGATAAACATAAAATTATGATTGATGAATAAGCAAAGCAGAGTCAAGCAAGGTCAAAGAAAGTTAATGTGGTGGTGAGAGTTTCATGTTATCACTTGTGGGTTCGTTTATCGATCACTTTTTACAGTGGACATATCGTATTTATTAGTATTCACTCATGTTTCTGATTTTTGACATAATTTCATGTGTTCTTCATAAACTCTTATCTATTTTTACTTCCTAGTTCGCTTTATTCCTTCTTGTATGAACTTTTCCTCATCATTTTCAATAACCTTAACTTGTACAAACAGTGAAGACGGATTAGCATTTCCACTCGTGTGAAATTCCATGTTGAGACTTTTATATCTCTACCCTAAATCAAAACATTATAATCTAATAAATGAAACGAACAAGGATACGTACTGATGTCCGTCTGCAGATTTTCAATACACTCAGAGAACACCACTACTAAAAGCACTCACCTACACCGCAAATTTCATTTATTATTTCAAAATAAGACCACAAATTTGAGTCCACACTTGGTCATAAAACGGAGGTTAACATTTCCCAATGTCTCGGTTACCACAATTAATTGAGTAGCTGTATTCAACTAACTACCGTGTTGGATGAATACAAATTAAGACTGCATACACTAATTCCGCCAATTAACACAACTACAAAACCTATACTAACGAATTAAGCGTTGACCATACAGTATAAAGATTCAGTTCTACAGAAATTTAATGATAAAGTAGTTGTAAAATGTAAACATGATTTCGTCAGTATTTGCTCACCTTTTTTGTAGGTACTGCCCACATCTGGTGGAATTATAACCATACGTACTTTACATCAGATAGATAACTTATCAGAGAGTTAATCATCAAAGACTATTTGGTACTTTGGACACTTACATCAAGGATCACTGGAGAATGGATGAGCAGGGAAAAAAGTGGTACTTATTCAAATGAAATGCTGTTTTATTTCGAGGCATGTCATCTGTTAGACATCAAGTGAATAGATTTTCCTTTTTTGAAAACTATCAACAGAACTGTTAGATAAGATACATTTAAGTCCATATAACGTGTACATTCTGTAAATACTGTTTCGTATACACTGATTTTATTCAGTTAATTACTAAAATTGACTGTTTCCCAAGTGGATGTACTGAAACAAAATACAGAAACAATTATAAAGCTTTCTGAGTTTTTAAAATCTTTCAAGTTCTTTATTAAACAAAATGAATTGGCAGGTTAATAAACTTCGAGAATAGTTTCAAAGATGGTTTTCAGTTAAGATTAGGACTTTAGAGTGTTAATGATTAACAGCTATTTGGAAAATGGACAGTCTCTGGTTACATGATTACTTACAGATAAAGTGATAGCTCCAATTAATAAGTTTTCCTGAGAAATTAGGGGCATCGGTAGGTGGCTCACAATCTTTGGTGATTTTTTAATTTTAATGTTACTTTCTTGCTTGCTTTTTCTACCCAAATTCTGGATGCAGTGTAACATTACGAATATAGAAACAATTTTTACTGTCTCTACCATTTCTCAGTTAGTACTGGTTGACAATATACATTGAATTTCGGCTGCATCTAGACGGTTACAACACTATATACTATGTACAAGGCTACTTCCTCACGGAACAAGTAATCCAGACGACTGTACATTACACTTATGTTAATCCTTGCAAACCATTCAAACCATAACGACACATAATGAAGACCAACCCCAAATCAAAAACCTCAGACCTCGAACAATATGATTAGTGAACACATTGAGTGTGAAGATGGATATTAGAAACTAAACTCTTTCTATTTGATTCAAAAAATGATAATAATGGTAAAGCTACTATCTAAACAGAACTCAAACCCAAAAACTCAACCATTCAGTGTGCTAAAAACTAATATAAACCATTTTAGTGATCTACTTTTACAAAGAGGTTCGCTGCATTGGAGTCTCAGTTCGAAATCCGCTGCACTACGAGCCAACGGCAAAAATACGCCTACGTTCTAGAATCTTTACCAGGGAATCACATAGTCGCTGTCCGTGAGGTTGTCCTCAACTCCAATGTGCCTAACGTTTATGATCGTCTCAAGCAGGCGACCCTCCGACATTTCCTCCCATAGAGGGAGGAACGGTTGAGGACATTATTAGCACGTCACCCCCTGGGTGATGCTAAGTGGAGCCACAACCTCACGCGCCTGAAATCCTTAGCAGGACCTACGGCAGCTGATTCCAAAATTGTTAAGGAATCGTGGCTCGAATCGTTACCAGCACACATTCAACCAACGATCACGTCCCTGCTCGAGGATGCACCACTTAACCAGGTGGCCCTCATAGCAGATAAGACATTGGCAAAGACTAGCACCCGACAACTATATGGTTGCCTCAACGTTACGCTCGACTGTAGATCTCGACGCTAGTCGCTTTTCGGCTCAGGGTGATAGAGGTAGCTGTATTCATACCCGTCTCAATTTTCGAGACCGTTCCAATATACCAGAACCTTACGTCCCCCGAGCCAGGTCACGCTCCCGTAAAGCCACAACTACTCGCCCTAAACGGGCATCTCCCAAGCCACGCCAAAAGGCGGTTTCGGAAGCGAGTACGGGTTTATGCTGATTCCACCGAACCTTTGGGTCCGGTGCCCGCCACTGTCGAGCCACTTGCTCATACAAGGCGGGAAACACCCGAGCCAGCGGGCAAATGCGGCCATACTCGCTGGCCCCTCACCTCAGGTTGATTGCTTATTTTACGTGCACGATTATCGCACTAACGCTAGGTACTTAGTTGATACAGGTGCCCAAGTTTCTGTCATACCTATTGGTAAAGGTAAGCCTCAAGCTACGATGCTTCGATTACACGCTGCGAATGGCTCAGTCATTCCTACCTATGGTACACGACAGCTTACGGTCAACCCGAGCAACCGACGACAGTATCTGTGGACGTTCATCATTGCCGATGTTCCCACAGCCATAATCGGTATCGATTTCCTACAGCACTATGAATTGCTAGTCAATTCATGTAGGCTGCAGCTAATCGATACTTCGCCGAACAGTAAATTCAGGGCTTTAAAGCTCAGATAAATGCGTACCAAATCACACGCGTATTTCACTCGCGTGACGATATATTCCATGCTTTATTCCAGAAGTTCCCCCAATTAATTAAACCTCTCGAGGAGATCCCACCGGTGACTAATCGTGTGGTACACTGCATAATCACCCGCGGACCCCCAGTCACAGCAAAACCTCGCCGACTGGCACCGGACGAATTATCTTTCGCTAAACGTGAGTTCGACAATTTACTAGCTACTGGTATTATTCGTCCTTCTCACAGTCCCTGAGCCTCACATCTCCACATGGTTCGCAAAAAGAATGGGGTCAGTTGGAGACCATGCGGCGACTACCGAGTATTAAATATAGTTACACGCTTTGATAGCTACCTAATCCCCTACATACACGACATCACGTCGGGCTCACCAGATGTCTTGGTATTTTTTCTAAGATCGATCTGGTACGAGCATATCATCAGATTATGGAATGCTGCTCGAGCTTTTCAAAGGTTTATCGATGGCATAGTACGAGACTTGGATTTTGTTCACGTCTATATTGATGATCTGCTAATCGCATCATCAAACGTAGATGAACATTATCAGAATCTAACACTCCTATTCCAACGCCTTTCGGATAATGGAATAACAGTCAACCCGGACAAGTGTGTACTTGGCAAACCGTAAATAAAATTCTTGGGTCATCTTACTAAGCAAGAGGGTATTTTACTTTGTGAGGACAAAGTAAGTGAAATAATGGAGTACACCGTACCGTCACACTCAAAGAATTGAAAGCATTTCTCGGTTTGGTTAACTTCTACCAACGTTTCACCCCACACTCGGCAGAACGGTTACGACCATTGACCGTTTTACTTCGCGGTAAAACACGCAAGTTAGAACTGTACGATGCCGCACGTACTGCATTTCCAGAAATCAAAACGGCTCTGGCTTAAGTCACACTCCTCGCTCATCCTGACCCATCAGCCACGCTTAGTATCGCGGTTAGTGCATCAGATTTTGCTATAGGAGCCGTTATGCAACAGAACATCTCCGGTAGTTGGCAACCTCTCGAATTTTTCTCACGACACCTTACTCCCACGGAGACAAGATATAGCGCTTCTGGCCAAGAACTACTAGCAGCCTACTGTGCCATCAAACATTTCCGACACGCAGTAGAAGGTCGCAATTTTATTTTACTCACCGACTACAAGCCTTTAACGTAGGCTCTGCATGCCAAGTCTGACCTCTAATCACCACGAGAATGCAGACATTTGGACTATATCTCAGTTCACGACAGAGCTTCGTCCCATTAAAGGCGAGTCAAACTATGTTGCTGATGCTCTGTCGCGTATCCAAGGGAACGCAGTTAAATTACCGGTGCTTGATCATCCTGTTATGGCTGCCGCTCAAGAAAACGATCTTTTCTGTACGGAAGCACAACATCCTACATCCCTTAAGTGCCGGGAAGAACCCCTAGCTACTAATTCAGATACTATCCTGTGTGGTGCTCCTATTGGTCTTCCTCGATCAATTGTAACCGCTGTTTATTGTCGTCTCGTTTTCAGTGCTCTGCGTGAGCTGTCTCATCCAGGTATCGCAGCCACATTACGTCTCATCGCTGTACGATACGTCTGGCCGTCCGTGAATAAAGATGTTCGTATGTGGGTAAAGTAATGCTTATAATGTCAACGATCAAACGTGCACATGCATGTAGCTGCCCCCATAGGCACGTTCGCTACGCCTGATGCTCGCTTCGATCACGTCCATATAGACATTATGGGACCATTGCCACCATCGCACGGGTATGATCACATACTCACATGCATTGATCGTTCCACAAGATGGCCAAAAGCTATTCCCATCAAATCTATTACGGCGCAGACAGTTGCTCACCGTTTCGTAGAACGATGGATAGCGCTGTACGATTATCACGACTGACCAGGACAACCATTCGAGTCCGAATTATCCTCCTCTCTGACGCGGCTGCTTAGTACGGAGCGCATGCCCACTACCGCCTATCACTCAGCATCAAATGGTTTAGTTGAACGGTTTCATCGCCAACTTAAAAGTGCTCTCCGAGCACACGAAAACAACAATTGGTACGAAAACTTACCGCTCGTCCTTTTAGGTATCAGAACAAGCTTGAAGGCAGATATCCAATGTTCCGCCTCTGAACTTGTTCACGGCACGACATTGTGTCTGCCTGGTGAATTTTTCACACCACGGAGCAGTAACGATTTCATTAAAGCAGATTACGTTCATCGACTGTCTGAATATATGCGAACACTGTCTCCGGTGTCAACTCGAATACAACATAGACAGGTCGCTCTCCCTCGAGAGTTATCTACCGGTCCACATGTTTTCATACGAGTAGATTCGGTACGCAAGCCTTTGCAACAGCCTTACGAAGGATTTTTTCTAGTGATTTCCCGTCATGAAAAGACCTTCAAGGTTAATCGACACGGCCGCGTCAAGGTAGTCAGCATTGATCGTCTCAAAGCAGCACACGTCGATGGCATTGCCCTACCTGATAAGCTGAGACCCAATGCTAGACCTACCAATCTTACTAGCGGGATCCCTACAACTACTTCGACGGACATAAGTAGCATACATCACAATAGATTTATTATTTATTTATTTAAACACATAGGTATTGGTACAAGGAGGCACCAAATGCATATGCACCACATGAATCTCAATTGATTTGTGTGAGGGCTGTGATACTGCCTGGGTGCCCAAACCAAATCATTGTCAATAAGCTTAAGTATGTCGGTGGTCTTTATAAATGAAGAACATCTCATGCTTACGGCTACGATCAAACTACTTCATATACACAAGTTTTAAAGCTAGATAACCTTGAAAAAAACTCCACATAGGTGCTTATTATGAGGCATATTGAATTAATCGGCTACAATGGACTTTCATGTATTTACAGAAAAACAAACAGTGCAGTTTCCAAATACCAAAGTATGTTCATGCTAAACTAAGCATAGAGGATGAAGTCAAATAAAATAGTACGGACAACTAAGCAATAATTAATCTTGCTAGCCAATAATCCATTATGTCGATGAAAAGTAGCATTAAACACTAGTAACTAACCGTTGTAATCTACAAATTCGTTCTCCAAAAATGAATTTGAGTGACCTAAATGTGTTGTCATACAATACACTTCGAATGGGAGCCAATGCATTTTTTTACATTCCCAGGCATTCGTGAACTAAACCATAGGGAAATAAACAAGATTGTTGACCAGAGACTGTCAATATGTCATATATACTAAAGCTATGTTCTATGCACATACGAAAGAGTTGATAACGACTGTTTAAGGTTAGCGAAAATAATTACGAAAACTGAATAATATTTTTTAATGAAGAACTGTACACAAACATTTGGAAACTACTGAATTCATTTAAAAAATATACTCGACCTTTCAAAACAGTCAGGTTCACAACAAAAGTAATGCAGAAAGCGGGGATACTTTCTGCTTCCATTGATCACCGTGAAGCAAACGAGCCTGAGAACAATCACCGCACTTTACGTACCTTAACAGACCAGATACAGTATAACTTGTAACCGAAATAGACAGAGAAGCCGTGTACCTGAACACATAATGAGAAAAATATGTAGGTCAAAACGATAACGGGAAATTCATAAAAATAGTGCTTAGCCACGCGACTTTGATAATAGGTCATCAGCTCGAATGCGTTGGTGAAGCATCCAACAGCTACAGTGCCAAGACCAAAAACGACAGTTCCAGTAAGAGAAACTCGCATTAATCCAGCTCGGCTCCTTTGTAATGAGATATATCCGAATAGGGTAGGGAAGATACTACCGAAAAGCCATACGTACTCCCATAACTCACCTTGAGGAAATGGCCACTATATGAGGAACTTAGAATAAAGTGTTTATTATTACCTTTTCCACCATAAGCCTTGCTCGAAATCCAAGTCTTAAGCATAGTTCCGGTAGCAGGCGTGCGAACATGAGCACCCACAACATTAGGTGAAGTAAATAAACAAATTTGATGCGACGTTTCAATAACGGGCTATTCGAGTACTAATATATCTACAAATGAACATACCTCAAGCTGTACTGAGTACAAACTCGTTCTCTATGACGAAAATCCGCACCATCTGTACCTTCAGGTCTATGACCAACTCTAGACGCCATTGCTAAAGCGAAATCTATGCGTGCAAGCAATTAATACGACGACTCAGTAGAACTATGTGTTCACTGCTCAGTAGTAGAGAGACAAAACCAAACTATAAAAGACATTGAAAAATGAAGTCTATTTCAAGTGAAACGTGGGAGGTATCACAATTAATAGACGAAATCAGAATAGAATAAGGGAAAACACACAAGAAACATACTATCAACCGGTGAAATAAACTGGTGTATTTACATCGACAAGGATCAAATTTACCACCACTTGGCCTTCTAAAACCTTAAACTAATATTCCACTGGCTTGAAATAAGCTGGTGAAATCAATTTATTTTTATTTCCTTTTCATAATTAAGGATTACGATGAATACTGAATATTATTTATTTTATGTTGTAGCGGTAAATAATTCCCCAAAATCAAATAGCTCTGTAAGTTTTCGACATTGGATGCTGACCATAGTTTTAGTGGACTCATCTAGCGGAAGGCGCTCGGTCAAGCATCCGCACCAGATCACGTGTGGGAACGCCGTGCTCAACATCTGCCTCAATCGCTAGCCAGATTAGTGCCAACGATCCTCGATATATTGATAGCTTATCAAATATATCTTCGATCTCCTCGCTTCTGTCTTTTGATTTTACTTGGTGGGTGCGCTTCGTATTAGAAGGTGTTACTGGTTAAAGCGTTGTCGAACTCCGAATACCTGTGGCATCTTCATTGGTGAGCCAGACGTGATCTGGTACACCATATTGTAAACTGTGAGTCTGTTCCTTTTTGTGATTTCATATATCATTGTCTTATTTTAATTTCTTTTTTTTACATTGTGATATTTTTTTTCCGTGTTTTTGGGTTCATATATATATTTGCCACTCGTTCACCTTTCGTACTTGGTATATTACTATGACTGAACAGACACCTAAAGTATTCAAGTTAAAGACTGTGTCCCCACCCTCTTTCCAACTTATGCCTTTCTGGCCAGACAACATCGAAGCCTGGTTTTGTTATGCAGAAGCCGACTTCTACGAGCACGGTGTGAACGATGTGCGTGCACAATTCCTCGCAGTAGTCAAGGCACTACCGCGCGAATTCAACAGGTACGTAACACCTAGTATGTTTACTAGTGATGTTGCTGATCCATACCAAACACTGAAACAGGCCATCCTTAAACGCGGAGATCTAACCGATCGACAAAGGTTAGACCAACTCCTTAACAACATCGACCTGCAACACGGTTCTGCCACAGACATGTTGCAAAGAATGCGAGAAGTCATTGGCCAAAGAACCTTCGATGACGGCCTATTCAAGCAACTTTTCTTATCCAAACTTCCTCAACAGGTGCAAGCTGTTTTGGTCTCGTTCCAAAACAACGCCGTAGACGAACTAGCGGCATCTGCCGATCGCATTCTCGAGATCACTAGGTCTCCTAACGCCGAAGTTTTTTTCAGTCAAAGAAAAGCCTCAAACGACCCAGAATGACATAACACAGTTGTGTCATACACTTACGCGCTATCTCAAACTCGGTAACGACCGCAAACGATCACCTGCTCCGCGGAGAAGCACATCACGTAGGCGATCCGTATCTAGAACTCGAGAGACAGATAATCCTGATTGGTGCTGGTACCATAACCAGTACGGAAAGTCTGCCAGAAATTGCAGAAAACCCTGCAATTTCCCCAATGCGAAATCCGTCGACGCGAAGAACGCTTCGGGAAACTTCCAAGCCGGCACGCGTTAACGGCGACCGTAGCCGGCGAACATAGCCGCCTTTTATATGTCACTGATGTGATAACGAGAGTTCGCTACCTCGTAGATACTGGCGCAGAGGTTAGCGTTCTCCCGGCGAATTCCAACGACAGGCTACACGAGCCTGTTTTAAATCTACAGGCGGCAGACGGAAAGCCTATCGCTACTTATGGACAAAGGTATGTTTATCTTAACGTGGGTTTACGCAAACCCATTCACTGGATTTTTGTTGTTGCAGATGTTTCTATGCCAATCATTGGTATGGACCTTCTACAACACCACAACTTAATTATCGATACGCGCAAACGGAGGTTAGTTGACGGAAACACTAATTTATCTGTTTGCCTGACTTCTTTTTCTGGTTGCAGGTTATCCCCAGTCACTATTAAGCACACTATAGACCCCTTCTACCAACCACTACTCGATAAATATTCTGGCATTTACCAATCGCAACCGAAATTGCCGTGTGTAACCAGCAATGTTACACATCACATCACGACTACAGGACCACCTGTATTCTCGAAAGCACGCCGACTGGCCCCCGAAAAGTTAAGGTTGGCGAAAAACGAATTCGACCATATGATAAACTTAGGGATCATACGACCGTCAAATAGCCCATGGGCATCTCCGTTGCACATGGTCCCTAAAAAGGACAGCAACGATTGGCGTCCAACTGGTGACTATCGGAGATTGAATGCAAACACCATTCCCGATCGTTACCCGTTGCCCCACATTCACGATTTGACAGCTACCTTGAAAGGTGCAACTGTCTTTTCAAAAAGTGACTTGGTAAAAGCTTATAACCAAATTCCTATGGCCACTGAAGACATTCCAAAAACCGCTATTATAACGCCCTTCGGACTCTATGAATTTTTGCGAATGCCTTTCGGTCTGAGAAACGCGGCACAGACTTTCCAAAGGTTCATAGATGACGTTTTTCGAGGTCTCAACTTCGTACATGCATACGTTGATGACTGTCTAATAGCAAGTCCGGACAGAGAATCACATCTCCAGCATCTGGACATTGTTTTCGACCGACTACAAAAGCATGGCATTACCGTTAACATTCAGAAATGCCAAATCGGAACCGAATCCTTAGACTTCTTAGGACACACTATAGATGCGCATGGCATTCGACCCCTTAGAACGAAAGTAGCGGCCATTCTGGATTACCCAGAACCGACCACCATCAAGCAATTGCGCACGTTTAACGGTCTGGTAAGTTTTTATAGACGATTCATACCGAAATGCGCGTTACTTATGAAACCCCTTACTGACCAACTTCGTGGAAATGCGAAATCCATTAATCTAGATGACACTACCCGAAAAGCATTCTCCACGGTTAAGGAACATATCGCCCGAGCAGCAATGCTTGCTCATCAGGACCCTAAAGCGCCCGTTAGCATCTCAGTAGACGCATCCGACTCAGCAATCGGAGCAGTCTTACAACAATGGGCTAACCACTCCTGGCAACCTTTGGCATTTTTCTCTAGACGGTTGCTAGACACTGAATCGAGGTACAGCACATTCGGTAGGGAACTCCTAGCTATGTATTGTGCTGTCCGGCATTTTCAACACTATATCGAAGGCCGTGAATTTATCATTTTTACCGACCATAAACCACTTACGTTCTCCTTAAGCTCTTCTTCGAACAAGTACTCACCACGTGAGTCTCGACAACTGGACTACATTTCGCAGTTTACTTCAGATATTCGACACATTTCTGGAGCAAACAATGTAGTCGCAGACGCCTTGTCTCGTATAAATTCCTTGAACAGTTCCCAAGGAATCGACCTTTTAAAACTCGCCCAACTTCAAAAAGAAGACAGTGATCTTCAGCACGAGTTGGCCTCAACAACACTTAAACTGCGCATTAAACAGATGGGAACAGGTAAGGAAACCTTACTTTGTGACACATCTACAGGTAGGGATCGCCCAATCGTGCCGAAACAATATCGACGCAACGTCTTCGATACGTTGCACAGACTTTCTCATCCAGGTGTTCGTGCAACCATCAAGCTTATAGCAGAACGGTTTTGCTGGCCTGGTATGAATAAAGATGTGAGGGAGTGGGCACTTTCCTGTGTAAGCTGCCAGAAATCTAAGGTTATTAGGCATAACAAATGTCCCTTAGGCTCGTTTAAAACTCCCGATGCTCGCTTCGATCATGTTCATTTGGATTTGGTAGGACCTTTACTAGATTCAAATGGATATTCTTATCTTTTAACATGCGTAGACCGTTTTACTCGATGGCCAGAAGCAGTACCCATCAGAGATATTACTGCTGAAACAGTGGCTCGCGCCTTCGTCGAGAGGTGGGTAGCAAACTTCGGCTGCCCAACAACCATTACTACAGATCGTGGACGTCAGTTTGAATCTGAACCTTTCCGTTGTTTGACCACACTTTTAGGAATCACTCGCTTCCGAACGACGGCCTACCACACACAAGCAAACGGGTTAGTAGAACGTTTTCACCGACAACTAAAAGCGTCACTATCAGCCTCAAACATTTCTCAGTGGACTGACGCTCTTCCACTCGTCTTACTAGGCATACGCAATGCAGTGAAATCTGACATTGGATACACTGCATCTCAACTCGTTTATGGTACGACCCTTCGACTTCCAGGAGAGTTCGTGGATCCTTCATCCTCTTCGATGGACATGGATCTAACCTCCTACGCGAACAGGCTTACAAACGCAATGCGTTTAGTTAAACCTGTTTCCACTCGATCACAATCAACTGATGTTTTCGTTCAACCTGACTTACGACATAGTACACACGTCTTCGTACGTCGAGACTCGCATCGACAACCTCTCGAATCAACATATGAAGGACCTTTCAAAGTTCTTCAACGCGAATCTAAGTACTATATAATCGATTAGAACGGAACCGACGAAATCATCAGCATCGATCACCTCAAAGCAGCGTATTTAGAAGGAAATCCTATTCACGTCGATTTTTCTTCAATACAATTGCACGACACAACTCCTGCGCTTATAATGCCTCAATCGACAGCAGACACACACGTTGATACTGCGACAGTATCCGAAAATAAACTCAAAACAACGCGTTCTGGAAGAAAAGTAAGATTTCCAGAACACTTGAACGATTACTGCACGTAAGATACAAGTTAACATTTTACATCCTCTCGAATTTCCCTTTGTACTACATATAATTTTTTTTTTAAAAAAACCTGAATTTAATATGCTTATATATTATTTTTTTTTATTTCAAAAAAAAAACAAAAAAACAACGATATTATAAAAATCTTATTTTACGCTACTACGTGAGCATGAGTTTGTTTTCCTTTTTCTTCGCTTGTTTTGTGTTTTCACGCGCGTACGAGTGTATTCCGACATGCACTTACATATTTTTCTTTTCTTTTCCAGGAAGACTGGAAAAGAACGATGAAGTTGCGAAAAACGAAAATCTGCATTGTACCTTTTTTTACTATATTGTACATCATGGTCCATTATAGTAAGGAAAGACGACCAGACGCTGCTAAACCTAGCAAGCTATCAGAAGAGTGTTTACCAACGAAAATCTCGTTGGGTTTAAACTTCTGGCTGGCCACGTCTTAGGGTCATCACTACCCCACTAGGGGGGGAGTGATCTGTAGCGGTAAATAATTCCCCAAAATCAAATAGCTCTGTAAGTTTTCGACATTGGATGCTGACCATAGTTTTAGTGGACTCATCTAGCGGAAGGCGCTCGGTCAAGCATCCGCACCAGATCACGTGTGGGAACGCCGTGCTCAACATCTGCCTCAATCGCTAGCCAGATTAGTGCCAACGATCCTCGATATATTGATAGCTTATCAAATATATCTTCGATCTCCTCGCTTCTGTCTTTTGATTTTACTTGGTGGGTGCGCTTCGTATTAGAAGGTGTTACTGGTTAAAGCGTTGTCGAACTCCGAATACCTGTGGCATCTTCAATGTGATTTCATAAACTAACGGACATACGATTAGATTAAATTAAATTCGTTGTCTGGGCTTTTGGTTTGTCAATCATTTACCCCAAGAAATTGCTGAAGTAACGCCATTTTTCATGAATTTTTCGAAATATACGCTGCATATTAATGATAGGAAGTCACATCGAAATGGTGTTTGAATGAACTAATGATTACTTTGTACTTGTTAAATGCTTGATTTCGAATTCTAAATACAATACGTTCGTTCGTGCTTATCTAGTAGTTCTTGATCAACTTACGTGATTTCTGGGATTATTAGTTCTTACCATAATTCAAATACTTCTAATTATCATATTGGCATCGCGATGGGTCCTGCGATGGAACAGTTAGATATTCATTCGGATTTTGATGCTTATGAGGACTACTTTGAAAGGTTCGAAATCTGGGCTATGACCCAGAAAAATGATGAGAATATTAATATAGTGGCACATTTTCTCACATCCATCGGAAAAGAAGCATACAGCTTATTAAAAGTCTTGGCTTTACCGGAAAAGCCCATTTCTCTTTTTTATACAACTCTCAAGGAACTACTTTTAGACTATGCTAAGTATACAAATTTCGAATGGGGTAAAGAGAGATTTCGTAAAATAATTTATGAGGATATAAAAAATTCCACTAAATTACGTCACCCCATCCCAGTGCATACTCAAGGTTATGCAGATAATTCAGTGAGGGGTTGGAATGCAGTTTACGAATATGGGCAAAAGTTTAGTCAATGTTTTTCTTGTGGCAAGTTCCACCTTTTTAATTCATGTAAATTTCGTAATTGTAAGTGCTTTAAGTATGGTGATGTTGGACATATTCAGTCAGTTTGTAATACTACTGTTCATCTTGCTGCAACTAATGTTAAGTCTTTTGATTCTGATCCTACTAATTTGAATATTTATAATGATCATTCATCTTTATCAACGATTTCAAAAGACAGTTTAGAGTCATATAGCAGTTCAGAGTTAAATAAAACTCAGAATCCTTGCGAGAATACAATTTCTGATGAATCAACATATCAGATTTCTCATGTTATTGTACCAGATATGATTTTTCCTAATGATTCACATATTTCTGATGAAATTTCCTACAAATCTGGTGAAAATATTCCGAATGAACCTAATCATGATCGAAAATCTGATGTAGTTTTGATTGATGCTGATTTTTCTAATGATTCTTTGCTCTGCAATGACATTCTTAATAAATTTGAGGAAAATACTTCAGAATAATTCAATCCTGATGACGTCATATCAAATGTTATTTGTCCTCAGGATGCATTTGTTTCTTATGAGAAACTTGTTCAGTGCGAAGCACGAGGATTAAATGAGCTCGATTCTGATTACGATTCAGATAATTCCATATCAACTGTTGTTTACCCTTATCATAAATTCACTTCCAATATTTACTCTAATCAAATCGAGAAAGATGTTTTAAATGAAGCCACATTATTCATAACTTGGGGATATAAAGATCCGACATTATTTTGTGGGGGAGGATAGTCTATGGTTCATATTCTAGGTAGTAGTTTCAGTATTCAACCGGAATGGTGATTGTTCACAATCCCAGAAATCAAGTGATTCTGTTCCGATTTCCGTTGTTAATTCTAATTCTAATGAGTGCATCCTAGATAATACATAGTCTTTATCCGATACATTGTTGGAAAGACACAGGATGAACTTAAGAAGAAGACGTGCAATCAATTACAGACACCTGGACTCCAATTTAAGCTGTGGCGGATGTGGTGTTTGAATGAACTAATGATTGCTTTGTACTTGTTGAATGCTTGATTTCGAATTCTAAATACAATACGTTCGTTCGTGCTTATCTAGTAGTTCTTGATCAACTTACGTGATTTCTGGGATTATTAGTTCTCACCATAATTCAAATACTTCTAATTATCATATTAACTTTCTTACCATCATTCCCAAGAATACTAGTTGCAACCTGATTGGTAACGAACAGCAATACTGAACCTCTAAAGACGGTAATGTGGCCTTTTCTCTGGACGATAAGACCAAGGAGGGTGAAACAAAAATTTCTCAACCTCTTTATCAACAATCAAGAACCCAACTGTTCACAATGACAGTGGTTTTCTCCAGTTTATAAATTACAGAAACGTTTAAAATTGGTCCTATTCTTCTCCATTTCGTTAATTTCGATAACCCCAATCGTTGAATGATCTGGACTCAAAGTGAAAGTCGTGATCAAAATATGTTATAAAGCACATATACAATCCAATTTTGATGCAACCCATTGTTTTCAGATGCGTATACTAAGAATCAAGATTCGCCTCAACTCCAGAATATTATTAGTACCTGATAGCAAAGTCGAATATAATATCAATTATTCAGAATTTTATGCATAGTCACTTGAGAAATAAATGCAATTACAAAAGCAATCATTTAAGGGAAATTGTAGCGGTAAACAAACCGCCATAATAAATAGCTCTGTAAGTCTTCGACATTAATGCTGACCACATTAGTTTTACTGGATACAGTCTAGCTGAATGCGCTCGGTCACTCATTAACACCAGATCACAAGTGAGTACTCCGTGCTACGCATCAAATATTGATTTCAAACTCTTCTTATTTGACCTCTGATTTGAGTGGATAGGTATGCTCCCATTATGAAGGTGTTACTGGTAAAGACACTGTCTAACTTTAAACACTTGCGGCATCCTAATAATAATAATAAACAAAGGACATAAAACCTGAAAACGGAATACATCAATTTGCATTGTAGTGAACTTGACAGAATCAAGCTCAACTTCTTACAAAGTCGATGTCATCCGTCATTGTAAATGTTTGTGTGGAGTTTTTTTACTCATAACTCAGAGACCTTTGCAATTTTACTAACTTGCTTACAGCTGTTACCCCTCGTGGAGACGCATAGGCCGCCCACAAGTATCCTGCATCGAACTCTGTCCTGTGCAATTCTTTCCAGTTGTTTCCAGCTGCAATTCATCCTTTTCATGTCTGCTTTCAATTCCCGACGTAGTGTGTTATTTGGCTCTAAGCTTTTACATTCCACTTCAGATTCGAAGTTAGAGCTGGCTTCGTGATATAGTCTGATGATTTCCGCAATGTATGTCTTATTCACTTCCAACGTCTTTTCCTAATTCCTCATGATCAGGGAGCTGATTTGTTCTCGCCCACTGTAGGTTGTTGCCGATGGCATCCGATATTGAATATCTTGCGTAGACAACTGTCTACAAATACTTGTACCTTTTGATGATGGTTGTCGTCGTACTCCAAGTTTCAGCTCCGTACAATGGACCTGTTTTGAAGTTCGTATTGTAGATTGATTTTTATATAGGATTCTAGATGGTTGTTTTGAGTTCCATATGCTTCTTGAGTGGCATCGAGTCGCGGTTGACTACAATCACCACTATAGGAAGACTACGTGCCAATTACCAGGTTAGATCCCTCCGTAGACCAAATATCAAGAGCCGATTGAAGATTTTAGTAAGATGTATTTGTTGGCGACATCGTGGTATCGAAAAAATAACGAGATCGTGCCAAAATTTACAAGCGGGACTACTGAGAGTACACGAGTTCGTGCAAAGCCACATACAACGAAAGAATGTGTGTTTTAGTACACTTAAAACAACAGGTACAGTAAAACAATCACTGATACAATTGGTTATAGCAACGCTTGTCTCCATTACACTAATCGCACTCTATTCATTGACGTAGGTCGCTACATGCTCTTCTGCTGAAGGAATGCTGTCCTTGATTTGCTAATCTATGCCTTCACATTTGCATCGGATCCTTCTTGTTCATCGATAATGCCACCCAGATATATGAACCTTTCTATCTCTTCCAGAGTTTCCCTATCAAGTGTGACTAGGAAGCTGTTCTCCGTGATATATTTGAGGACTTTGCTCTTTCCCTTGTGTATGTTGAAGCCTACTGCTGCAGAGGCTACTGATACATTGACTGTCTTCCTTTCAATTATTGCTTGTGTTGGATAGAAGAGCTTGATTATTGGCGAAGTTCAAATCGTTTAGCTTCATCCAAGCTGTCCATTGTATTCCATGCTTCGCTGAGATGTGGAGGTCTTTATAATTCAACCGACCACCAGAAGAAAAAGAAAGGGGGATAGTGAGCAGTCTTGCCTGACTCCGATCTCACTTTGAACGCATCTGTCAGCTGTCCTCCATGCACTACTCTGCAGTATAGTCCGTTATATGAATTCCGGATAATGCTGACGATCTTCTTAACTACTCACTCACTCTTTAGAGTCGAAGAGGGTTCCATGAGGTCCTCTTATCCACACTGTCAAATGCTTTCCCATAATCAAGGAATTTGATGTGTAATGACGAGTTCCACTCAACTGATTGTCTAACGATGATTTGTAGTGTCGCGATTTGGTCTGTGCAACATTTTGTGGAAAACCTTTCTTGGTACTGATAATGGTGTGATGCCTCTATAGTTTTCACATTTGCTCAGATCTCCTTTTCTTTGGTATCCTGATGAGGTGTCCTTCTTTCCAGTGTATGGACACTTGTTCTTCCTTTCAAATCTTCATGAAAAGAACGTGGAGCATGTTTGCAGTTGCTTCCGTTTGCGACTTCAATGTTTCAGGTTGCATATTGTCGGGTCCTGCTGCTTTCCCACTCCTGATTTGCCTGATAGCCATCGTGATTTCTTCCGTCGTTGGTGGAGTAACAGTCATATGAAGGTCTGTGTGTGCTGGTTCGATGTTTGGTCAATCCAGTGGAGCTGTTCTATCCAAGAGTTTCTCAAATTGTTCTACCCATCTGTTCTTCTGTTATTGAATCTGTGATTGGCCTGTGTTCTGTGTCCTTGACCGGTCTCTCTGGCTCGCCATATGTTGCTTGCTAGTTTCTTCATTGAGTCATATGATTGTCTCATATTTCCTTCTGTTGCACCTTTTTTCCATTGTCGTTGCTAGCTTTTCCACGTACTTTTGCTTGTCAGCTATAACACTCCTCTTCACTTGCTTGTTTGCTCCAGTGTATTCTGCTTGTGCATTGACTTTCTCTGTTCTTGTTCGGCTGTTGTGAATGGCTGTCTTCTTGTTCTTTCTTTCTTGAATGTGGTACATGATTTCGATAGAGATCCATTCCTTATGGTGATGCTTGTTGCGGCCCAGCACCTACTGACATGTTGGAGTTAGTACTTCGTAGATCCGTTTCCAATCGTCGTCCATCGTAATTTCCTGTTCTTTCAGTAGATCTAATAGGGCTTGGCACCTGTTGTTCAGAGCTATCTTGAATTCTCTGAGTTTGTTAGTATCTCTTAGGAAGATCGTATTGAAACTTTGTAATGCTGTTTGTCCAGTTGTTTAATGCTTCTTTAGCTTCAGTTTCATTTTGGCAACCACCAATTGATGGTGATGTGTTTGAATGAACTAATGATTGCTTTGTACATGTTGAATGCTTGATTTCGAATTCTAAATATATAGTACTTTCGTTAGTGCTTGTGTGGTACTTTTAATTCAATTGCTTTATCCCTGGGATTCTAAGTTCATACTATAATTCAATTACTTCTTATTATCATATTGGCGTCGCGAGCAGGATCTGCGATTGAACAGTTAGATATTCATTCAACTTCTGAAGCTTTTGAGGATTATTTGGAAAGGTTTGAAATTTCGGCTTCACCGGAAAAGCCCATTTCTCTTTTTTTATACAACTCTCAAGGAACTACTTTTAGACTATGCTAAGTATACAAATTTCGAATGGGGTAAAGAGAGATTTCGTAAAATAATTTATGAGGATATAAAAAATTCCACTAAATTACGTCACCCCATCCCAGTGCATACTCAAGGTTATGCAGATAATTCAGTGAGGGGTTGGAATGCAGTTTACGAATATGGGCAAAAGTTTAGTCAATGTTTTTCTTGTGGCAAGTTCCACCTTTTTAATTCATGTAAATTTCGTAATTGTAAGTGCTTTAAGTATGGTGATGTTGGACATATTCAGTCAGTTTGTAATACTACTGTTCATCTTGCTGCAACTAATGTTAAGTCTTTTGATTCTGATCCTACTAATTTGAATATTTATAATGATCATTCATCTTTATCAACGATTTCAAAAGACAGTTTAGAGTCATATAGCAGTTCAGAGTTAAATAAAACTCAGAATCCTTGCGAGAATACAATTTCTGATGAATCAACATATCAGATTTCTCATGTTATTGTACCAGATATGATTTTTCCTAATGATTCACATATTTCTGATGAAATTTCCTACAAATCTGGTGAAAATATTCCGAATGAACCTAATCATGATCGAAAATCTGATGTAGTTTTGATTGATGCTGATTTTTCTAATGATTCTTTGCTCTGCAATGACATTCTTAATAAATTTGAGGAAAATACTTCAGAATAATTCAATCCTGATGACGTCATATCAAATGTTATTTGTCCTCAGGATGCATTTGTTTCTTATGAGAAACTTGTTCAGTGCGAAGCACGAGGATTAAATGAGCTCGATTCTGATTACGATTCAGATAATTCCATATCAACTGTTGTTTACCCTTATCATAAATTCACTTCCAATATTTACTCTAATCAAATCGAGAAAGATGTTTTAAATGAAGCCACATTATTCATAACTTGGGGATATAAAGATCCGACATTATTTTGTGGGGGAGGATAGTCTATGGTTCATATTCTAGGTAGTAGTTTCAGTATTCAACCGGAATGGTGATTGTTCACAATCCCAGAAATCAAGTGATTCTGTTCCGATTTCCGTTGTTAATTCTAATTCTAATGAGTGCATCCTAGATAATACATAGTCTTTATCCGATACATTGTTGGAAAGACACAGGATGAACTTAAGAAGAAGACGTGCAATCAATTACAGACACCTGGACTCCAATTTAAGCTGTGGCGGATGTGGTGTTTGAATGAACTAATGATTGCTTTGTACTTGTTGAATGCTTGATTTCGAATTCTAAATACAATACGTTCGTTCGTGCTTATCTAGTAGTTCTTGATCAACTTACGTGATTTCTGGGATTATTAGTTCTCACCATAATTCAAATACTTCTAATTATCATATTAACTTTCTTACCATCATTCCCAAGAATACTAGTTGCAACCTGATTGGTAACGAACAGCAATACTGAACCTCTAAAGACGGTAATGTGGCCTTTTCTCTGGACGATAAGACCAAGGAGGGTGAAACAAAAATTTCTCAACCTCTTTATCAACAATCAAGAACCCAACTGTTCACAATGACAGTGGTTTTCTCCAGTTTATAAATTACAGAAACGTTTAAAATTGGTCCTATTCTTCTCCATTTCGTTAATTTCGATAACCCCAATCGTTGAATGATCTGGACTCAAAGTGAAAGTCGTGATCAAAATATGTTATAAAGCACATATACAATCCAATTTTGATGCAACCCATTGTTTTCAGATGCGTATACTAAGAATCAAGATTCGCCTCAACTCCAGAATATTATTAGTACCTGATAGCAAAGTCGAATATAATATCAATTATTCAGAATTTTATGCATAGTCACTTGAGAAATAAATGCAATTACAAAAGCAATCATTTAAGGGAAATTGTAGCGGTAAACAAACCGCCATAATAAATAGCTCTGTAAGTCTTCGACATTAATGCTGACCACATTAGTTTTACTGGATACAGTCTAGCTGAATGCGCTCGGTCACTCATTAACACCAGATCACAAGTGAGTACTCCGTGCTACGCATCAAATATTGATTTCAAACTCTTCTTATTTGACCTCTGATTTGAGTGGATAGGTATGCTCCCATTATGAAGGTGTTACTGGTAAAGACACTGTCTAACTTTAAACACTTGCGGCATCCTAATAATAATAATAAACAAAGGACATAAAACCTGAAAACGGAATACATCAATTTGCATTGTAGTGAACTTGACAGAATCAAGCTCAACTTCTTACAAAGTCGATGTCATCCGTCATTGTAAATGTTTGTGTGGAGTTTTTTTACTCATAACTCAGAGACCTTTGCAATTTTACTAACTTGCTTACAGCTGTTACCCCTCGTGGAGACGCATAGGCCGCCCACAAGTATCCTGCATCGAACTCTGTCCTGTGCAATTCTTTCCAGTTGTTTCCAGCTGCAATTCATCCTTTTCATGTCTGCTTTCAATTCCCGACGTAGTGTGTTATTTGGCTCTAAGCTTTTACATTCCACTTCAGATTCGAAGTTAGAGCTGGCTTCGTGATATAGTCTGATGATTTCCGCAATGTATGTCTTATTCACTTCCAACGTCTTTTCCTAATTCCTCATGATCAGGGAGCTGATTTGTTCTCGCCCACTGTAGGTTGTTGCCGATGGCATCCGATATTGAATATCTTGCGTAGACAACTGTCTACAAATACTTGTACCTTTTGATGATGGTTGTCGTCGTACTCCAAGTTTCAGCTCCGTACAATGGACCTGTTTTGAAGTTCGTATTGTAGATTGATTTTTATATAGGATTCTAGATGGTTGTTTTGAGTTCCATATGCTTCTTGAGTGGCATCGAGTCGCGGTTGACTACAATCACCACTATAGGAAGACTACGTGCCAATTACCAGGTTAGATCCCTCCGTAGACCAAATATCAAGAGCCGATTGAAGATTTTAGTAAGATGTATTTGTTGGCGACATCGTGGTATCGAAAAAATAACGAGATCGTGCCAAAATTTACAAGCGGGACTACTGAGAGTACACGAGTTCGTGCAAAGCCACATACAACGAAAGAATGTGTGTTTTAGTACACTTAAAACAACAGGTACAGTAAAACAATCACTGATACAATTGGTTATAGCAACGCTTGTCTCCATTACACTAATCGCACTCTATTCATTGACGTAGGTCGCTACATGCTCTTCTGCTGAAGGAATGCTGTCCTTGATTTGCTAATCTATGCCTTCACATTTGCATCGGATCCTTCTTGTTCATCGATAATGCCACCCAGATATATGAACCTTTCTATCTCTTCCAGAGTTTCCCTATCAAGTGTGACTAGGAAGCTGTTCTCCGTGATATATTTGAGGACTTTGCTCTTTCCCTTGTGTATGTTGAAGCCTACTGCTGCAGAGGCTACTGATACATTGACTGTCTTCCTTTCAATTATTGCTTGTGTTGGATAGAAGAGCTTGATTATTGGCGAAGTTCAAATCGTTTAGCTTCATCCAAGCTGTCCATTGTATTCCATGCTTCGCTGAGATGTGGAGGTCTTTATAATTCAACCGACCACCAGAAGAAAAAGAAAGGGGGATAGTGAGCAGTCTTGCCTGACTCCGATCTCACTTTGAACGCATCTGTCAGCTGTCCTCCATGCACTACTCTGCAGTATAGTCCGTTATATGAATTCCGGATAATGCTGACGATCT
Organism: Schistosoma spindalis; assembly: GCA_946903255.1. Taxonomy (NCBI): domain Eukaryota; kingdom Metazoa; phylum Platyhelminthes; class Trematoda; order Strigeidida; family Schistosomatidae; genus Schistosoma; species Schistosoma spindalis. The sequence goes on along the minus strand of OX336416.1, from coordinate 58,318,811 downwards.
TCTCAACTACTCACTCACTCTTTAGAGTCGAAGAGGGTTCCATGAGGTCCTCTTATCCACACTGTCAAATGCTTTCCCATAATCAAGGAATTTGATGTGTAATGACGAGTTCCACTCAACTGATTGTCTAACGATGATTTGTAGTGTCGCGATTTGGTCTGTGCAACATTTTGTGGAAAACCTTTCTTGGTACTGATAATGGTGTGATGCCTCTATAGTTTTCACATTTGCTCAGATCTCCTTTTCTTTGGTATCCTGATGAGGTGTCCTTCTTTCCAGTGTATGGACACTTGTTCTTCCTTTCAAATCTTCATGAAAAGAACGTGGAGCATGTTTGCAGTTGCTTCCGTTTGCGACTTCAATGTTTCAGGTTGCATATTGTCGGGTCCTGCTGCTTTCCCACTCCTGATTTGCCTGATAGCCATCGTGATTTCTTCCGTCGTTGGTGGAGTAACAGTCATATGAAGGTCTGTGTGTGCTGGTTCGATGTTTGGTCAATCCAGTGGAGCTGTTCTATCCAAGAGTTTCTCAAATTGTTCTACCCATCTGTTCTTCTGTTATTGAATCTGTGATTGGCCTGTGTTCTGTGTCCTTGACCGGTCTCTCTGGCTCGCCATATGTTGCTTGCTAGTTTCTTCATTGAGTCATATGATTGTCTCATATTTCCTTCTGTTGCACCTTTTTCCATTGTCGTTGCTAGCTTTTCCACGTACTTTTGCTTGTCAGCTATAACACTCCTCTTCACTTGCTTGTTTGCTCCAGTGTATTCTGCTTGTGCATTGACTTTCTCTGTTCTTGTTCGGCTGTTGTGAATGGCTGTCTTCTTGTTCTTTCTTTCTTGAATGTGGTACATGATTTCGATAGAGATCCATTCCTTATGGTGATGCTTGTTGCGGCCCAGCACCTACTGACATGTTGGAGTTAGTACTTCGTAGATCCGTTTCCAATCGTCGTCCATCGTAATTTCCTGTTCTTTCAGTAGATCTAATAGGGCTTGGCACCTGTTGTTCAGAGCTATCTTGAATTCTCTGAGTTTGTTAGTATCTCTTAGGAAGATCGTATTGAAACTTTGTAATGCTGTTTGTCCAGTTGTTTAATGCTTCTTTAGCTTCAGTTTCATTTTGGCAACCACCAATTGATGGTGATGTGTTTGAATGAACTAATGATTGCTTTGTACATGTTGAATGCTTGATTTCGAATTCTAAATATATAGTACTTTCGTTAGTGCTTGTGTGGTACTTTTAATTCAATTGCTTTATCCCTGGGATTCTAAGTTCATACTATAATTCAATTACTTCTTATTATCATATTGGCGTCGCGAGCAGGATCTGCGATTGAACAGTTAGATATTCATTCAACTTCTGAAGCTTTTGAGGATTATTTGGAAAGGTTTGAAATTTCGGCTTCACCGGAAAAGCCCATTTCTCTTTTTTATACAACTCTCAAGGAACTACTTTTAGACTATGCTAAGTATACAAATTTCGAATGGGGTAAAGAGAGATTTCGTAAAATAATTTATGAGGATATAAAAAATTCCACTAAATTACGTCACCCCATCCCAGTGCATACTCAAGGTTATGCAGATAATTCAGTGAGGGGTTGGAATGCAGTTTACGAATATGGGCAAAAGTTTAGTCAATGTTTTTCTTGTGGCAAGTTCCACCTTTTTAATTCATGTAAATTTCGTAATTGTAAGTGCTTTAAGTATGGTGATGTTGGACATATTCAGTCAGTTTGTAATACTACTGTTCATCTTGCTGCAACTAATGTTAAGTCTTTTGATTCTGATCCTACTAATTTGAATATTTATAATGATCATTCATCTTTATCAACGATTTCAAAAGACAGTTTAGAGTCATATAGCAGTTCAGAGTTAAATAAAACTCAGAATCCTTGCGAGAATACAATTTCTGATGAATCAACATATCAGATTTCTCATGTTATTGTACCAGATATGATTTTTCCTAATGATTCACATATTTCTGATGAAATTTCCTACAAATCTGGTGAAAATATTCCGAATGAACCTAATCATGATCGAAAATCTGATGTAGTTTTGATTGATGCTGATTTTTCTAATGATTCTTTGCTCTGCAATGACATTCTTAATAAATTTGAGGAAAATACTTCAGAATAATTCAATCCTGATGACGTCATATCAAATGTTATTTGTCCTCAGGATGCATTTGTTTCTTATGAGAAACTTGTTCAGTGCGAAGCACGAGGATTAAATGAGCTCGATTCTGATTACGATTCAGATAATTCCATATCAACTGTTGTTTACCCTTATCATAAATTCACTTCCAATATTTACTCTAATCAAATCGAGAAAGATGTTTTAAATGAAGCCACATTATTCATAACTTGGGGATATAAAGATCCGACATTATTTTGTGGGGGAGGATAGTCTATGGTTCATATTCTAGGTAGTAGTTTCAGTATTCAACCGGAATGGTGATTGTTCACAATCCCAGAAATCAAGTGATTCTGTTCCGATTTCCGTTGTTAATTCTAATTCTAATGAGTGCATCCTAGATAATACATAGTCTTTATCCGATACATTGTTGGAAAGACACAGGATGAACTTAAGAAGAAGACGTGCAATCAATTACAGACACCTGGACTCCAATTTAAGCTGTGACGGATGTGGTGTTTGAATGAACTAATGATTGCTTTGTACTTGTTGAATGCTTGATTTCGAATTCTAAATACAATACGTTCGTTCGTGCTTATCTAGTAGTTCTTGATCAACTTACGTGATTTCTGGGATTATTAGTTCTCACCATAATTCAAATACTTCTAATTATCATATTAACTTTCTTACCATCATTCCCAAGAATACTAGTTGCAACCTGATTGGTAACGAACAGCAATACTGAACCTCTAAAGACGGTAATGTGGCCTTTTCTCTGGACGATAAGACCAAGGAGGGTGAAACAAAAATTTCTCAACCTCTTTATCAACAATCAAGAACCCAACTGTTCACAATGACAGTGGTTTTCTCCAGTTTATAAATTACAGAAACGTTTAAAATTGGTCCTATTCTTCTCCATTTCGTTAATTTCGATAACCCCAATCGTTGAATGATCTGGACTCAAAGTGAAAGTCGTGATCAAAATATGTTATAAAGCACATATACAATCCAATTTTGATGCAACCCATTGTTTTCAGATGCGTATACTAAGAATCAAGATTCGCCTCAACTCCAGAATATTATTAGTACCTGATAGCAAAGTCGAATATAATATCAATTATTCAGAATTTTATGCATAGTCACTTGAGAAATAAATGCAATTACAAAAGCAATCATTTAAGGGAAATTGTAGCGGTAAACAAACCGCCATAATAAATAGCTCTGTAAGTCTTCGACATTAATGCTGACCACATTAGTTTTACTGGATACAGTCTAGCTGAATGCGCTCGGTCACTCATTAACACCAGATCACAAGTGAGTACTCCGTGCTACGCATCAAATATTGATTTCAAACTCTTCTTATTTGACCTCTGATTTGAGTGGATAGGTATGCTCCCATTATGAAGGTGTTACTGGTAAAGACACTGTCTAACTTTAAACACTTGCGGCATCCTAATAATAATAATAAACAAAGGACATAAAACCTGAAAACGGAATACATCAATTTGCATTGTAGTGAACTTGACAGAATCAAGCTCAACTTCTTACAAAGTCGATGTCATCCGTCATTGTAAATGTTTGTGTGGAGTTTTTTTACTCATAACTCAGAGACCTTTGCAATTTTACTAACTTGCTTACAGCTGTTACCCCTCGTGGAGACGCATAGGCCGCCCACAAGTATCCTGCATCGAACTCTGTCCTGTGCAATTCTTTCCAGTTGTTTCCAGCTGCAATTCATCCTTTTCATGTCTGCTTTCAATTCCCGACGTAGTGTGTTATTTGGCTCTAAGCTTTTACATTCCACTTCAGATTCGAAGTTAGAGCTGGCTTCGTGATATAGTCTGATGATTTCCGCAATGTATGTCTTATTCACTTCCAACGTCTTTTCCTAATTCCTCATGATCAGGGAGCTGATTTGTTCTCGCCCACTGTAGGTTGTTGCCGATGGCATCCGATATTGAATATCTTGCGTAGACAACTGTCTACAAATACTTGTACCTTTTGATGATGGTTGTCGTCGTACTCCAAGTTTCAGCTCCGTACAATGGACCTGTTTTGAAGTTCGTATTGTAGATTGATTTTTATATAGGATTCTAGATGGTTGTTTTGAGTTCCATATGCTTCTTGAGTGGCATCGAGTCGCGGTTGACTACAATAACCACTATAGGAAGACTACGTGCCAATTACCAGGTTAGATCCCTCCGTAGACCAAATATCAAGAGCCGATTGAAGATTTTAGTAAGATGTATTTGTTGGCGACATCGTGGTATCGAAAAAATAACGAGATCGTGCCAAAATTTACAAGCGGGACTACTGAGAGTACACGAGTTCGTGCAAAGCCACATACAACGAAAGAATGTGTGTTTTAGTACACTTAAAACAACAGGTACAGTAAAACAATCACTGATACAATTGGTTATAGCAACGCTTGTCTCCATTACACTAATCGCACTCTATTCATTGACGTAGGTCGCTACATGCTCTTCTGCTGAAGGAATGCTGTCCTTGATTTGCTAATCTATGCCTTCACATTTGCATCGGATCCTTCTTGTTCATCGATAATGCCACCCAGATATATGAACCTTTCTATCTCTTCCAGAGTTTCCCTATCAAGTGTGACTAGGAAGCTGTTCTCCGTGATATATTTGAGGACTTTGCTCTTTCCCTTGTGTATGTTGAAGCCTACTGCTGCAGAGGCTACTGATACATTGACTGTCTTCCTTTCAATTATTGCTTGTGTTGGATAGAAGAGCTTGATTATTGGCGAAGTTCAAATCGTTTAGCTTCATCCAAGCTGTCCATTGTATTCCATGCTTCGCTGAGATGTGGAGGTCTTTATAATTCAACCGACCACCAGAAGAAAAAGAAAGGGGGATAGTGAGCAGTCTTGCCTGACTCCGATCTCACTTTGAACGCATCTGTCAGCTGTCCTCCATGCACTACTCTGCAGTATAGTCCGTTATATGAATTCCGGATAATGCTGACGATCTTCTCAACTACTCACTCACTCTTTAGAGTCGAAGAGGGTTCCATGAGGTCCTCTTATCCACACTGTCAAATGCTTTCCCATAATCAAGGAATTTGATGTGTAATGACGAGTTCCACTCAACTGATTGTCTAACGATGATTTGTAGTGTCGCGATTTGGTCTGTGCAACATTTTGTGGAAAACCTTTCTTGGTACTGATAATGGTGTGATGCCTCTATAGTTTTCACATTTGCTCAGATCTCCTTTTCTTTGGTATCCTGATGAGGTGTCCTTCTTTCCAGTGTATGGACACTTGTTCTTCCTTTCAAATCTTCATGAAAAGAACGTGGAGCATGTTTGCAGTTGCTTCCGTTTGCGACTTCAATGTTTCAGGTTGCATATTGTCGGGTCCTGCTGCTTTCCCACTCCTGATTTGCCTGATAGCCATCGTGATTTCTTCCGTCGTTGGTGGAGTAACAGTCATATGAAGGTCTGTGTGTGCTGGTTCGATGTTTGGTCAATCCAGTGGAGCTGTTCTATCCAAGAGTTTCTCAAATTGTTCTACCCATCTGTTCTTCTGTTATTGAATCTGTGATTGGCCTGTGTTCTGTGTCCTTGACCGGTCTCTCTGGCTCGCCATATGTTGCTTGCTAGTTTCTTCATTGAGTCATATGATTGTCTCATATTTCCTTCTGTTGCACCTTTTTCCATTGTCGTTGCTAGCTTTTCCACGTACTTTTGCTTGTCAGCTATAACACTCCTCTTCACTTGCTTGTTTGCTCCAGTGTATTCTGCTTGTGCATTGACTTTCTCTGTTCTTGTTCGGCTGTTGTGAATGGCTGTCTTCTTGTTCTTTCTTTCTTGAATGTGGTACATGATTTCGATAGAGATCCATTCCTTATGGTGATGCTTGTTGCGGCCCAGCACCTACTGACATGTTGGAGTTAGTACTTCGTAGATCCGTTTCCAATCGTCGTCCATCGTAATTTCCTGTTCTTTCAGTAGATCTAATAGGGCTTGGCACCTGTTGTTCAGAGCTATCTTGAATTCTCTGAGTTTGTTAGTATCTCTTAGGAAGATCGTATTGAAACTTTGTAATGCTGTTTGTCCAGTTGTTTAATGCTTCTTTAGCTTCAGTTTCATTTTGGCAACCACCAATTGATGGTGATGTGTTTGAATGAACTAATGATTGCTTTGTACATGTTGAATGCTTGATTTCGAATTCTAAATATATAGTACTTTCGTTAGTGCTTGTGTGGTACTTTTAATTCAATTGCTTTATCCCTGGGATTCTAAGTTCATACTATAATTCAATTACTTCTTATTATCATATTGGCGTCGCGAGCAGGATCTGCGATTGAACAGTTAGATATTCATTCAACTTCTGAAGCTTTTGAGGATTATTTGGAAAGGTTTGAAATTTCGGCTTCACCGGAAAAGCCCATTTCTATTTTTTATACAACTCTCAAGGAACTACTTTTAGACTATGCTAAGTATACAAATTTCGAATGGGGTAAAGAGAGATTTCGTAAAATAATTTATGAGGATATAAAAAATTCCACTAAATTACGTCACCCCATCCCAGTGCATACTCAAGGTTATGCAGATAATTCAGTGAGGGGTTGGAATGCAGTTTACGAATATGGGCAAAAGTTTAGTCAATGTTTTTCTTGTGGCAAGTTCCACCTTTTTAATTCATGTAAATTTCGTAATTGTAAGTGCTTTAAGTATGGTGATGTTGGACATATTCAGTCAGTTTGTAATACTACTGTTCATCTTGCTGCAACTAATGTTAAGTCTTTTGATTCTGATCCTACTAATTTGAATATTTATAATGATCATTCATCTTTATCAACGATTTCAAAAGACAGTTTAGAGTCATATAGCAGTTCAGAGTTAAATAAAACTCAGAATCCTTGCGAGAATACAATTTCTGATGAATCAACATATCAGATTTCTCATGTTATTGTACCAGATATGATTTTTCCTAATGATTCACATATTTCTGATGAAATTTCCTACAAATCTGGTGAAAATATTCCGAATGAACCTAATCATGATCGAAAATCTGATGTAGTTTTGATTGATGCTGATTTTTCTAATGATTCTTTGCTCTGCAATGACATTCTTAATAAATTTGAGGAAAATACTTCAGAATAATTCAATCCTGATGACGTCATATCAAATGTTATTTGTCCTCAGGATGCATTTGTTTCTTATGAGAAACTTGTTCAGTGCGAAGCACGAGGATTAAATGAGCTCGATTCTGATTACGATTCAGATAATTCCATATCAACTGTTGTTACCCCTTATCATAAATTCACTTCCAATATTTACTCTAATCAAATCGAGAAAGATGTTTTAAATGAAGCCACATTATTCATAACTTGGGGATATAAAGATCCGACATTATTTTGTGGGGGAGGATAGTCTATGGTTCATATTCTAGGTAGTAGTTTCAGTATTCAACCGGAATGGTGATTGTTCACAATCCCAGAAATCAAGTGATTCTGTTCCGATTTCCGTTGTTAATTCTAATTCTAATGAGTGCATCCTAGATAATACATAGTCTTTATCCGATACATTGTTGGAAAGACACAGGATGAACTTAAGAAGAAGACGTGCAATCAATTACAGACACCTGGACTCCAATTTAAGCTGTGGCGGATGTGGTGTTTGAATGAACTAATGATTGCTTTGTACTTGTTGAATGCTTGATTTCGAATTCTAAATACAATACGTTCGTTCGTGCTTATCTAGTAGTTCTTGATCAACTTACGTGATTTCTGGGATTATTAGTTCTCACCATAATTCAAATACTTCTAATTATCATATTAACTTTCTTACCATCATTCCCAAGAATACTAGTTGCAACCTGATTGGTAACGAACAGCAATACTGAACCTCTAAAGACGGTAATGTGGCCTTTTCTCTGGACGATAAGACCAAGGAGGGTGAAACAAAAATTTCTCAACCTCTTTATCAACAATCAAGAACCCAACTGTTCACAATGACAGTGGTTTTCTCCAGTTTATAAATTACAGAAACGTTTAAAATTGGTCCTATTCTTCTCCATTTCGTTAATTTCGATAACCCCAATCGTTGAATGATCTGGACTCAAAGTGAAAGTCGTGATCAAAATATGTTATAAAGCACATATACAATCCAATTTTGATGCAACCCATTGTTTTCAGATGCGTATACTAAGAATCAAGATTCGCCTCAACTCCAGAATATTATTAGTACCTGATAGCAAAGTCGAATATAATATCAATTATTCAGAATTTTATGCATAGTCACTTGAAAAATAAATGCAATTACAAAAGCAATCATTTAAGGGAAATTGTAGCGGTAAACAAACCGCCATAATAAATAGCTCTGTAAGTCTTCGACATTAATGCTGACCACATTAGTTTTACTGGATACAGTCTAGCTGAATGCGCTCGGTCACTCATTAACACCAGATCACAAGTGAGTACTCCGTGCTACGCATCAAATATTGATTTCAAACTCTTCTTATTTGACCTCTGATTTGAGTGGATAGGTATGCTCCCATTATGAAGGTGTTACTGGTAAAGACACTGTCTAACTTTAAACACTTGCGGCATCCTAATAATAATAATAAACAAAGGACATAAAACCTGAAAACGGAATACATCAATTTGCATTGTAGTGAACTTGACAGAATCAAGCTCAACTTCTTACAAAGTCGATGTCATCCGTCATTGTAAATGTTTGTGTGGAGTTTTTTTACTCATAACTCAGAGACCTTTGCAATTTTACTAACTTGCTTACAGCTGTTACCCCTCGTGGAGACGCATAGGCCGCCCACAAGTATCCTGCATCGAACTCTGTCCTGTGCAATTCTTTCCAGTTGTTTCCAGCTGCAATTCATCCTTTTCATGTCTGCTTTCAATTCCCGACGTAGTGTGTTATTTGGCTCTAAGCTTTTACATTCCACTTCAGATTCGAAGTTAGAGCTGGCTTCGTGATATAGTCTGATGATTTCCGCAATGTATGTCTTATTCACTTCCAACGTCTTTTCCTAATTCCTCATGATCAGGGAGCTGATTTGTTCTCGCCCACTGTAGGTTGTTGCCGATGGCATCCGATATTGAATATCTTGCGTAGACAACTGTCTACAAATACTTGTACCTTTTGATGATGGTTGTCGTCGTACTCCAAGTTTCAGCTCCGTACAATGGACCTGTTTTGAAGTTCGTATTGTAGATTGATTTTTATATAGGATTCTAGATGGTTGTTTTGAGTTCCATATGCTTCTTGAGTGGCATCGAGTCGCGGTTGACTACAATCACCACTATAGGAAGACTACGTGCCAATTACCAGGTTAGATCCCTCCGTAGACCAAATATCAAGAGCCGATTGAAGATTTTAGTAAGATGTATTTGTTGGCGACATCGTGGTATCGAAAAAATAACGAGATCGTGCCAAAATTTACAAGCGGGACTACTGAGAGTACACGAGTTCGTGCAAAGCCACATACAACGAAAGAATGTGTGTTTTAGTACACTTAAAACAACAGGTACAGTAAAACAATCACTGATACAATTGGTTATAGCAACGCTTGTCTCCATTACACTAATCGCACTCTATTCATTGACGTAGGTCGCTACATGCTCTTCTGCTGAAGGAATGCTGTCCTTGATTTGCTAATCTATGCCTTCACATTTGCATCGGATCCTTCTTGTTCATCGATAATGCCACCCAGATATATGAACCTTTCTATCTCTTCCAGAGTTTCCCTATCAAGTGTGACTAGGAAGCTGTTCTCCGTGATATATTTGAGGACTTTGCTCTTTCCCTTGTGTATGTTGAAGCCTACTGCTGCAGAGGCTACTGATACATTGACTGTCTTCCTTTCAATTATTGCTTGTGTTGGATAGAAGAGCTTGATTATTGGCGAAGTTCAAATCGTTTAGCTTCATCCAAGCTGTCCATTGTATTCCATGCTTCGCTGAGATGTGGAGGTCTTTATAATTCAACCGACCACCAGAAGAAAAAGAAAGGGGGATAGTGAGCAGTCTTGCCTGACTCCGATCTCACTTTGAACGCATCTGTCAGCTGTCCTCCATGCACTACTCTGCAGTATAGTCCGTTATATGAATTCCGGATAATGCTGACGATCTTCTCAACTACTCACTCACTCTTTAGAGTCGAAGAGGGTTCCATGAGGTCCTCTTATCCACACTGTCAAATGCTTTCCCATAATCAAGGAATTTGATGTGTAATGACGAGTTCCACTCAACTGATTGTCTAACGATGATTTGTAGTGTCGCGATTTGGTCTGTGCAACATTTTGTGGAAAACCTTTCTTGGTACTGATAATGGTGTGATGCCTCTATAGTTTTCACATTTGCTCAGATCTCCTTTTCTTTGGTATCCTGATGAGGTGTCCTTCTTTCCAGTGTATGGACACTTGTTCTTCCTTTCAAATCTTCATGAAAAGAACGTGGAGCATGTTTGCAGTTGCTTCCGTTTGCGACTTCAATGTTTCAGGTTGCATATTGTCGGGTCCTGCTGCTTTCCCACTCCTGATTTGCCTGATAGCCATCGTGATTTCTTCCGTCGTTGGTGGAGTAACAGTCATATGAAGGTCTGTGTGTGCTGGTTCGATGTTTGGTCAATCCAGTGGAGCTGTTCTATCCAAGAGTTTCTCAAATTGTTCTACCCATCTGTTCTTCTGTTATTGAATCTGTGATTGGCCTGTGTTCTGTGTCCTTGACCGGTCTCTCTGGCTCGCCATATGTTGCTTGCTAGTTTCTTCATTGAGTCATATGATTGTCTCATATTTCCTTCTGTTGCACCTTTTTCCATTGTCGTTGCTAGCTTTTCCACGTACTTTTGCTTGTCAGCTATAACACTCCTCTTCACTTGCTTGTTTGCTCCAGTGTATTCTGCTTGTGCATTGACTTTCTCTGTTCTTGTTCGGCTGTTGTGAATGGCTGTCTTCTTGTTCTTTCTTTCTTGAATGTGGTACATGATTTCGATAGAGATCCATTCCTTATGGTGATGCTTGTTGCGGCCCAGCACCTACTGACATGTTGGAGTTAGTACTTCGTAGATCCGTTTCCAATCGTCGTCCATCGTAATTTCCTGTTCTTTCAGTAGATCTAATAGGGCTTGGCACCTGTTGTTCAGAGCTATCTTGAATTCTCTGAGTTTGTTAGTATCTCTTAGGAAGATCGTATTGAAACTTTGTAATGCTGTTTGTCCAGTTGTTTAATGCTTCTTTAGCTTCAGTTTCATTTTGGCAACCACCAATTGATGGTGATGTGTTTGAATGAACTAATGATTGCTTTGTACATGTTGAATGCTTGATTTCGAATTCTAAATATATAGTACTTTCGTTAGTGCTTGTGTGGTACTTTTAATTCAATTGCTTTATCCCTGGGATTCTAAATTCATACTATAATTCAATTACTTCTTATTATCATATTGGCGTCGCGAGCAGGATCTGCGATTGAACAGTTAGATATTCATTCAACTTCTGAAGCTTTTGAGGATTATTTGGAAAGGTTTGAAATTTCGGCTTCACCGGAAAAGCCCATTTCTCTTTTTTATACAACTCTCAAGGAACTACTTTTAGACTATGCTAAGTATACAAATTTCGAATGGGGTAAAGAGAGATTTCGTAAAATAATTTATGAGGATATAAAAAATTCCACTAAATTACGTCACCCCATCCCAGTGCATACTCAAGGTTATGCAGATAATTCAGTGAGGGGTTGGAATGCAGTTTACGAATATGGGCAAAAGTTTAGTCAATGTTTTTCTTGTGGCAAGTTCCACCTTTTTAATTCATGTAAATTTCGTAATTGTAAGTGCTTTAAGTATGGTGATGTTGGACATATTCAGTCAGTTTGTAATACTACTGTTCATCTTGCTGCAACTAATGTTAAGTCTTTTGATTCTGATCCTACTAATTTGAATATTTATAATGATCATTCATCTTTATCAACGATTTCAAAAGACAGTTTAGAGTCATATAGCAGTTCAGAGTTAAATAAAACTCAGAATCCTTGCGAGAATACAATTTCTGATGAATCAACATATCAGATTTCTCATGTTATTGTACCAGATATGATTTTTCCTAATGATTCACATATTTCTGATGAAATTTCCTACAAATCTGGTGAAAATATTCCGAATGAACCTAATCATGATCGAAAATCTGATGTAGTTTTGATTGATGCTGATTTTTCTAATGATTCTTTGCTCTGCAATGACATTCTTAATAAATTTGAGGAAAATACTTCAGAATAATTCAATCCTGATGACGTCATATCAAATGTTATTTGTCCTCAGGATGCATTTGTTTCTTATGAGAAACTTGTTCAGTGCGAAGCACGAGGATTAAATGAGCTCGATTCTGATTACGATTCAGATAATTCCATATCAACTGTTGTTTACCCTTATCATAAATTCACTTCCAATATTTACTCTAATCAAATCGAGAAAGATGTTTTAAATGAAGCCACATTATTCATAACTTGGGGATATAAAGATCCGACATTATTTTGTGGGGGAGGATAGTCTATGGTTCATATTCTAGGTAGTAGTTTCAGTATTCAACCGGAATGGTGATTGTTCACAATCCCAGAAATCAAGTGATTCTGTTCCGATTTCCGTTGTTAATTCTAATTCTAATGAGTGCATCCTAGATAATACATAGTCTTTATCCGATACATTGTTGGAAAGACACAGGATGAACTTAAGAAGAAGACGTGCAATCAATTACAGACACCTGGACTCCAATTTAAGCTGTGGCGGATGTGGTGTTTGAATGAACTAATGATTGCTTTGTACTTGTTGAATGCTTGATTTCGAATTCTAAATACAGTACATTCGTTAGTGCTTGTGTGGTACTTCTTAATTCAATTGCGTTATCCCTGGGATTCTAAGTTCATACTATAATTCAATTACTTCTAATTATCATAGGTGATCTGCAACTCTCCTGGTTCTCACATCTTCCAGTTTCTTTGTGAAATTTTTAGTGATGCAAATATGATCGATCTAGTTCTGTGTAGTGTGATTCGGCGAAACGCATATAGTACTTGATCAACACATAATCAAGAACTCAAATTCGAGGTACGTAGTGTGCGATTGCATGGTATTATTATTATATTTTTAAGCACAACATGGAATGTTTTGCTCTACACTAAGTGTATTGGTTATTCACTACAGCATATTTGTCGATTTTCATTATGGGATCGATCAGTTGCCACAATCTTCTTCATAATATGGGGTTTCAAATGCGGTAGGTGCGCCGTAGTTATAATGGAATGCTGAATCTTCTCTCGTATCCCAGTCACGCACTTCGATCCATATGAAAACTCCCAGTTCATTTTTAATGCACCATGAAAGTGCAAGAAGTCTGATATTTGTGACACACACTATGCTCACGGAAGCTACTCATTTAATGTTAGTAATAGTTGATAGTCAGCCAAACACTTCTCATAAATAATATAATATTGTGTTATATTCAGGGTGAAATTTACAAATCCAATTGTTGTAGAACAGTTTTACAACATAGCTTATGTTAGTTCTTGATAAAAACCTCGATCCCTTATCCTGAATGAAGAACAATATATGGAATCTTGAAAAGTTATTTGGGTCCTCACTAGGGTTCGAAAAGACACAATATATCCATTTCGAGGAGTTTTAGATCATCGTTTTTCAATCTATTAGAAGACCGATCTGGAGAAGACTTACAAGTTCAGTGATTACGTAAAATTCTCTTTTGTATTTTGTAATGTTACTATCTTTTTTCAGCAAACTATATATATATATATATACCGTTTTTTGGTTGACTGAGAATCAGTCGAAATGTACTCGATGTCGTTTTAAGTTTGTTAATCTACTGTTCGTTATTGACGTTAATTTCAGATTTTGTTATTCAACCGTATCTGTTGAATGATTATTACCGTTTACAAGCGATTGAACCCTGCAATCACTATTAATAACATTTGCATCCTGAGTAATCATTCGTCCTGTTGTCTGATTTCAGTAGTTCGAACATTTCATAATTAAAACCTTCTTGATTAATTTGAATAGCCATTATTTACAATGTTCTTCTCGAGTGGCTCCAAGTAAAATCACTCTAAAGTGGAATCCTAGCCAACAAATTAACTAACCTATTCAACTAGTTATACTTATTATTTTGCTTGAAATCCGTCCAACTGTTTTTTAATGAATGTAATTCGTGTTACTGCGACAACACATCAATCCACAACAACTATTACAATGAGTCCAGTTAGAAATCTCAATACATCTATACCTATTTCATAAGGAGTTTTATTTGTAGTGACCTACTTTTGTCAACAGAACACGATTGGTTCAATTAAAACAATTACTATAATAGCCAATTGTACCAGTGACTGTTTTACTGTGCTAATGACAGCCATTCCTCTCCCGCTGACTTTGAACTTGTACGAATTCGGTTACACTTAGTAACCACGCTTGTACTTATTTGGCACGATCTCGGTATTCTTTTGATACCACGAGATCGCCAGCAAATACATCTCGATTACAGCCATCATTTGCCTTCGGATATTAACCTACGGGGATCTTATTGGTTAACTGGCACGTAGTCTTCTTGTAGTGGTGTTCATAGTCAGTCGCGACTCGACTCGGCCGCTACATATTCTACTTCTCTAAAACTACTGACTTCCCAGATTAGTCTTTGACCCAATAGTTATGAATACGTTTGCAAGTTAAGTAGTAAATAATGAGACATTCAACAATACTCTATGTATTACCTAGAATCGTCGACAAATACCAGAGTAATAAAACTAGAAGTTACATAAACCTAGCTTCCTAGTGACTTTTCAATACAATAAAAATAAAAAAATGAAGCGTAATGTGATTGAGGTTTAATCAACAGAAAAATGAAATAAATGGTGACACTCAATACAAGAAACGTTAACTTGATAATTGGAAAAATCAATCCATTTTTATTCCACTGATGGAAAGAAATGTTTCTTTCTGAAAATTAGTCGTTTTCTCATGAAATTTTGGTTCTTCTATCCATTACAAGAGCTGAAAAAATATTTTTTTTAAACATCAGCATGTAGTTTGTGTGATTTTCATTATTCTAAAGCATATTGTCATATGTTTATCCTTTCATAAGGGTACACGCAGATACGCTTATCAGCCATAGGGCAGCAGCCAATACTATGTTATTTAATTGTTTGTATTGGTCGAATTCTATTAGTCAAGTTAAGTTTTAGCTGGCATTTGAAATCTTGTTGGAAATTATGTTCCTCGTGGGACTCAAAAACTGCTTCACTCGTTGTCCGTCAGAGAATTTACCGTTGAGCTATACTGATCTCAGTTGGTTCAAATTATCTATCTTTTAAGGTGGAAGCATTCCGAGTCAGTCTTTTACTACTATTATATCAAATAGCTAAACACACGTTCCCTGTTGGGCACTTAAACGTTTTATATACACACCTAGAATAAAACGAAATGAATCAGCAAACAGCCTCCCATATATATGATGTTTTTGTTCAGTGAATGCAGTTAGTAAATGAATAAAAAATCAGTGTGACTCACCCGGTACTCTGATACCAGTCTTGTTTGTATGAAGACCACTTGGCAGGCAGTTGCAGTCTATAAAACAAACAGTTTGCAAAGAAATACAAATTGTGGACTTGAAGATATCTTTATAACTAGATAATGAAATATAGTACTAAATGGATAAAACGGTAAGGAAATTTTCATGCCTAATGAAATACAACATAAATTGCGTAGTATACACCAACTATTCATCATATAACCTGCGAAAATGTCATGTAACAATGCTATTCACATACCAAAACTGATTTCATACAACCAAATTTAGACACAAAAGAATAACATGGTTTGCAGAATAAAATGCATTCATTATATTTCACAGCTTCTTATCTGCTGCATACAATCTAAAATTACAATTATTGATATAAATATTAGCAAATGTTCAGCATACTTTAGTCCGAAACGTAACCAAAATTGTAATAACAAGAAGAATAGAGATACAAAGTGTATGAATAGACTTAGTTAAGATCGATGGGTGTTTATATGCTGGAATGCAATAATTCAGAGGTTATTAAAAGGTAATGTCATTAATAAGTGATTAGGTAATCGTTCAACATGATAAAATAAACAAATATATGACCATCAACACGATTACGCAGGAGATGAATATCAAAAGACGAAATAAAAACAAAGATAAAAGGTTGAGGACAGGGTTCAAAAAGAGATTAAAAGTTAATATTAATAAAGCTTATATATATATATATATATATATATATATATATATATATATATATATATATATTCTTATTGTATAACTATTCAGTAACTGGATTATGTATATTTATCTTCCTCTGACTAAAAGCTTTACTTTGACCTATAGACTATTATAATTTACTCTTCTTAAATTATACTGTTTATTGATAACCGTCTCCAACAATCACAGCCACTTTTTGGCTTGATCATGTACAACTGTTATTTCCTATCTTATGGTGTGATGTGGTCTGTTTGGCTGGTATATAAACCAATTATGTTTGAAATAAATGATTCGTATAATGAAAGCTAGTTTCGGTGTTCTGGACTTAACTGGCAGGGCTAGAAGGAAAAGGGACCAATAAGAATGCTAGGCTGTTCATGCCGGTCGATACGTGATTGTTATGGCTTCGTGCTAAGATTGTATAAGTCATATCTTGATTGAGGAATAAGTCACGTGATATTTAGCCGGGATTAATAGTTACAACAGTATGTATATTAAACAACTCTTGGATTCATAATAACTCACCTGCGCTATATATAGCATCCAACGTTAAAATGTTGACAGAGGCAGATCTTTTTGAAAAACATCCTAATTTGCTCCAGAACACATTGGAATGTTGTACTATCAGGAAAGCTAAACTGTATTTACAACATGGAGTTAAACCAGTTTTCCGCCCGAAACGACAAGTACCTTATGCTTCCATGGATAATGTTGGTAAAGAACTCGAGCGGTTAGAAAAACCCGGAGTGATACAACCAGTTACTTTCTCATCATGGTCAGCTCCTATCGTTATAGTTCAAAAGGCCAATTGAACTATTCGTCTATGTGGCGATTACTCTACTGGATTATATAATACTTTGAAAAATCATTCATATCCACTACCTTGACCTCAAGATCTATTCATAAAACTAAATGATGGACGTTATTTTGCAAAACTCGATTTATCTGATATCTGTTTTCAGGTGGAAGTTGATGCTGATTCTAAATGTTTTCTGACAATAAGTATTCATCGTGAGCTTTACCAATACAAAAGATTGCTATTCGGTATATAACCAGCTCCCGAAATTTTTCAACATTTAATAGTTATTGTGATATCGAACCTTGGTGGTGCTGGCGCTTACTTGGATGATATTATTTTTATGGGTTCTTCTAAAGAATAATCATTGTCTCTTTGAATAAATTACTTACAAAAATATCAGAGTCTGGTTTTCAACTGCAAAAAGTAACTGTGCATTATTTCTTGGATCTTTTAAGTATCTTGGATTTGCGTTTGATAAACATGGTCGTCGACCGGATCCGGATAATATATATGCCATTAAACAAATGCTTCCGCCGACTGATATAATGACATTGCAATCATTGTCGGGCATGAATGAATATTATAGCGTATTTATTCTTGCTATGCAGACACTACACCGTCTGTTAAATCAGCTTTTAACAGCTAATGCAAAATAGAAGTGGTCAGACGAGTGTCAAAATTTCTTAAATAAAATCAGGAAAATCTCATCTTCTGAATTATTACTGACTCATTACCACCTGAAATTGGCGATAATTGTTCCCGCTGACACTTCTGATTATGGTATTAGATCTGTTATCAGCCACCATTTTTCAAATGGTGAGGAAAAACCTCTAGCTCATCTATCGAGATCTTTAAATGCGACAACGAAAGTATAGTCAAATAGTAAAGGAAGGGTTAACTTTGATTTTCGCTATCAAGAATTTTCATAAAATGATTTATGAGTGTCCATTTACATTGCATATAGGCCTCAAACACATTTTATCTATTTTCAAGTCCAAATTCGTCATCCTGGTGCTTATTGCTTATCGCTTGCAACGTTTGTCCATGATATAAATCTACAACGGATTTGAGTCAAACCGACGCTTTCTCTAGATTAATTGCTAGACAGGAATTCGAAAACGAAGACTTTGTCATTGCCACTGTATCTCTGGAAGTAGATATTAGTCAGATACCACAAACCACAATACAAGTAGCACCTTCGTCAACTTACTTACTTACGCCTGTTACTCCCAATGGAGCATAGGCCGCCGACCAGCATTCTCCAACTCACTCTGTCCTGGGCCTTCTTTTCTAGTTCCATCCAATTCTTGTTCATTTTTCTCATGTGTATCTCCATTTCTCGGCGTAGTGTGTTCTTTGGTCTTCCTCTCCTCCTTTGGCCTTGAGGATTCCATGTGGGGGCTTGTCTTGTGACGCAGTTCGGTGCTTTCCTCAATGTGTGTCCAATCCACTTCCAACGCTTCTTCCTGATTTCTTCCCTCCACTGGAGTCTGGTTTGTTCTCTCCCACAGTAGGTTATTGCTAATAGTGTCTGGCCAACGGATCCGCCTGGAGTCCCTCCGGGGGCTACTGCCGGTCCCATGCCCGGACAAAGGAGGAGGGTTGGGCATGGGGTTAGCGACCCCATCCCGTAGAAAACTAACTCGCTAAAAAACGCTAACCAGAAAAAAATTATTCAAACCTCCGTCAACAAGGGATACTAAATGTACTACATAAACAGACGGTGAGCTTAAAGGCGTTATTCGTTATCTCCTGATGGAATGACTTGTTTAACATATTAGAGATGGGTCGTGATTTTGTGGAAACAAATTTAATTTTCATTATAAGTTCCATCATCTCTACATGTTAATCATTCCGATCACTTAAAACTCAAACTCATCTAAATTCATCACATAAAGCTTTGTGCAAAACTTAGAAAATCTATCTCAGAAGTTCTAATTCAAACAAACAATTTGAAGAACCTACTATGATTCACTGCCTTTGGCGTCTGGATCTCAATACGCTCGGAAAATTGGGTTTTAAAGGAGTTTTTGAAAAATGCTTTGACTTTGTAAATGTAATTTTGGTCTTCTGATATGTCCGTAATTATATTATTCAAATGTCCATCAACCCGATATTTCATAACTGAGAGTATAATGAACTTCGGTTTTAGACGTCGGTGAATGCGAACCAATAAATAGTGTGATAGACACTCGCTGAATTTCTCACTTATCTTATTCCAATTGAGTAAATGAATTGAACCTTCTGCAATGGCAGTGACTGTCAAGCCTTCCACTTTGAGAAAATCTAAAAATCGATTACAGTTAAAGTATGATTATATTTTTCGAAACATGACTTGAGTTTTGAAGATACGAAGAAGGGAAAATAGTCTGTTGTCAATAAATATACACACTTAGATACCGTAGATACGTATAAACAATAAACAATGGTATTTTATACAAACATATTTGTTTATTCATTTTGGGATACAATATTTAAGTGACCCTGTGACTGTCGGTTGCGTGTGTTCGACTCTGTTGGTTAAATATTGCTCAGTTGTGTGATTAATTCGAAAGACTTACTTACTAATCAGTATTGTTAAACTCTGAATAAAATACTGATAATCATTACTAGACTTAAATGTAGAAGAATGGTAGACATGATACTGGGAAATAAATACCGAAATTAAAAGAATAGTAATTTTTATTAACATAAATCATACAGACACGGGGCTAAGGTTTTTCAGTTATGTGTAGTGATTTTAAATTATCCCTCTAGGAACAAATCCGAATATGATTTAAATATCAACTGAGTCACTATATGTATAAACGGGATAAAGATAAAAGATATTTAAACCTGCTCAGTTGTCTGCTGCTGCACAGATGAATTACTCATTATGCCAAAATGGTGTAGTAAAGAATCTCAGTGGTGGATACACTGTACATGAGGACAAATCGGACGAAATTGGAAAGTTCACTCTTATTAAACACAAATTTATCGTGATCATAGTTGCTAGTTGGCCTGAAAACAAACTTAATTAACAATAAGTGAAAGTTAACACCTTTTAAAACGAATTATACGTACAGAATTCAAGCATGGAAACAATGAAACAACAAAAAGAATGTCGACCTTTAAGTGAAGAAAATGTTCTTTTGGATAATGATATTTCCTTAAACTGTACAGTTGTAATTACACTTAATTTTGCAATATGTACTCTATAATGAAATATAATGTTTACCACTAAACTGTTATTAATTTCATCACAAATTTAATGCACAATTCTCCGTGTCAGGCGGAGATCGTGTTGCTTGAGTTGTTCGTCACTGAGGGTGATCCTTCCTTTGGTATACATATTTTATACAAAAATCACCTGAATTTCGTTGACTGCCTCCTATTATGGAATGACAGGAAGTTACATTTTCATGAGCTCACAGTCGTCTCAAGTGCTCCGCTTCCTTGGAAAATCCTACGCCAACGATCATTTCTCTTAATATCAACTCATCTTCACTACTTGAAATAGACTTGGCTGACAACAGCACTGACTAGAAATGATATTCCCGAAACGAATTGATTACTTTTGTGAGTCCGATTATAGAGATTTTATTGGTCGGCTAAAATGACGCTTTTCACTGGTGGGAAAATGGTAGGGGTTCTAAAATAAATTTTATACCCTTAAAAATTATTCATATTAATCGTATTCTATTATTATATTGACCTATGAATTTTTGAGACACTTTGACTTATTGACACTTTGGACAGTTTGCATTCATTTCAACACAATGCAGATTAGACCAGTCTAATGAAGTCCTAGATTCGTCACTAAAACACAATTCCTGGTGATACTAAGTGCCAATGTCAATATAAATCCAATTCACTTGCAAAGTGATCTACATTTGGCGTTAATCCAATACTACTATTAAACATGTCTAGTTGCATTCATTCGATCCTATTCATTTATTACTACTGTATATACTAGTGAATTCAATTACTGAAATATTTACTTCAAAACATTTGTATTCTAGGTCTTACTAAATTCATTTATCCTCAGCCTTCGATTATAAAGATAACAAATATAACACAAACAATAACATGATTAGAAGATATCATTTTGAAGAATGGTCTAAAAATGCACTTCATATTTCAAATAATCAGTGTATTCTGTCGAAACAAAGCAGAAACTTGGTGATGTTAGTTGTTAAGATCATATTTCGGATTGATTAAATTCCGAAGGTATCTATCGAAAAGTGCGCAGGCTAAAGTACGAGTGGAAAAAGGTGCACGCCAGTAAGAGTGACCTTCAAAGGGTGCGATTTGTTAAAGGCGATCATTGTCAAGGAGAAAAATAGTTTTAATGGTGTGAAACATGTTCGATCTATCCTTACGACTAATCGAAAATGTATTTATCTAAACGTGTGATGAGTCTACTTTTAATAAATAATGTCATTTCCCTAATTCGGTCACAAATTCTTACAGTTACTAACCTAGTTCTGTTATCTTGTACATCTATTTCGAAGAGTTAGGATATAATCTATTGAAAGGGATGTTTATGGATTGAATTCCCAACAGTTCAAGAGCTTGTCAGACAATTTCAGGTGGCCGAAAATACAAAGGTCATAAGCTTGATTACGATAAAGTATTTGTAGTGAAAATGTAATAATATATAAAATGAATTTGTGACTATTTTTTTGGGTGGGGGAATAAAATATTTGATTAGAGTTGAAACTGAAACAACTATGTACGAAGTCAGCTAATTGCATTCTATGTGATAGTTTTTACTCCTTACAGGAATGGATTTGCAATATATGCAGAGCAATAGAAGCGAAAGCATGCCTAAATTTTATAATAAAAAATTCACACCCAGCGTCGTTCATTAAATGTTGGCGACCGTGGCAACAAGAGTCAATGACTAGGTTTTATTGAGAAATAATGAAATGAACAGGTGGAACATATAAGGTGGACCTCATGGAAATATCATTAATATTATTGATGTAGGGTTATTAAATAAGTATATAATTTACATAATCATTTGTTTCGGTTGAAATCGTACTTGGATTTATGTTTGGCAGATAGAAACGTTTAAACAGCTTCTTAACATTAATTAGCTTAAATTATGCATCCAAATACACTTCTACAATATCTTATAGATACGTAATACAACGAGGCTACCTATCCCATCTGAGCCAGTGTATATGATGGAGTCTTCAACAATCAGGAAGCCTTTAGCGACGTTATATGACAGACGAAAATTTCGATTTGCAGATTGATCATTTGACAGCGTTAGCATTCGTACCGGTCGTAGATATCATATTTGTATTTGATAGTCGAATAGAGTTACTGCTCTGCATAGAGATTCACGAGAAAATCAAAGATTTAACAAACTATTTTGAAGAGATCTTTATCGTGAGACCGGAAGGACATGGAGGACTCATAGAATCAATTTTCCAAACCTCACTGTGAAACTTCTAGGATTCTGCTGTAGAAGGCCACAAAACGAACAACGGCACATAAAAAGAAGCATAAGAAGATAGAAATACGTACCGAACTTGTAGTAGATGATCGATAATGGACTATCTATGTGGAATAGCACATAATTCGAATCTCCAAATCTAAATATTTTAAACTGTCTTACGAAAAACGAACAGTGCTGTAAAGGGGTGACATAAATGTTTGCTCGTGCTTGTATTAGTGTGAACCAATCCCAAGTACGCGTTTGTCTTAAATGTCTTCACAAACGCATCGATCTAGACACTGCTAATCTACTGTTTGTCTGTCATTGTCAAACCATATGTTGAATAAGAAGATCTATGAAATAGTGTATTCGAAGAGGACAGTCTGTTTAATGTGACATCAAAGCGTGCAAAACAG
Source organism: Schistosoma spindalis (assembly GCA_946903255.1). NCBI lineage: Eukaryota > Metazoa > Platyhelminthes > Trematoda > Strigeidida > Schistosomatidae > Schistosoma > Schistosoma spindalis. The sequence continues at coordinate 58,295,777 of OX336416.1, read as the reverse complement.
AGATGAAGTCAAAAAACCTAAACAAACAGATAAATGGGATAAACGTACATTCGCTTCAGTAGTTTCGTTATACTATCAAGTGTATATGAAATACAACTAATACGTACCTAACTTAAATGCCAAAGTTAATTCGACGTATTGTACTTGCACTATCATGTCCTTCTGAGTGGTGGTAGCTTCATTAATTAAGCTTCAATCAAAATATCTTGGGATTTCAAATCAATTAGTTTACTGGTAATTTGTTTACGGATGAAAGACCTAATTTAGAATACAACCCTTGTAGTTTAACTATCCCAACCGCATATACTACTATATCACTGTTCAATCCCATCTACAGTGAAACTTTACTGATAAGCTGTAATGCATTCACTTAAAATACTGCGAATAAAATGACTCATCTATCATCTGTGGAAACCTCAACGGCCTGTATGTTGTCCATTTACATGACAGCGTTTCGATATGTCAGATAACTTTTTTATTTAAGTTTAAAAATACGGAATTACCTTGTTCAGTTGGACACCTGTCTTCTTCATCGGGATCAGGGAGTCGAGAGTTATGAAGATTTTCAAGAAAAATATTATTTTGATCATTGGCTGGATAATCGAATAAAAATAATAAGTATTTCAATATCACTTTGTCAAACAGTTTAAAATTAATAGTCCTTTGAAAATACTTGTATTGTAATCAAATGGTCGTTTCTTGTCTATATGATTATCGAAATCTTGCACAGTAAATGAGTGTTGTTTAGCTGTCTGTTTGATTTAAATATCTACCTATTAACTTTGATAATCATCGATGTTTTAAATGTAAAGCCTGCTGGAATCCATTCATACTTCATGAAGTAATCACTTTATTCGTGAGAAACTAACGGGATAAGTGAAACTAAGTTTATAGTTCTAAACACAGTTTGCAACTCCCATTTGCCTTCTCACTGTTGTATCGTTGTCTACATTGACTCCATTTCTTGATCTATTGTTACAAAGAGTAACAATTTGAATATATATTCCATTATAAAAGATACTGTACTTAACAATGCTCTCTCCAATGTCCCACTTATAAAAGGTAAATAACATTCAGCATTTTCGTAAACTGAGATTAACTGGATACAAATTAATTGTGTACATGATGATTAATTGACTTATTGCTGAACTACATATCGTCTAGACAACACATTTAATTAAAAGTGAAATTGTAACTGACTACTACATTTCAAAACATATTTTGTTCAGCAACATACCACTCTCATATGAATTCAAAGTTTAAATACGCGATATTGCAGACACCACTATGCTAACAAACTAATGGAGGAAACACATTCAAATTCTAAAGGCTTATTAATTTGTTTCTGTATGCTATGAAATTGCTCGGTAATCAATCCATTTTATCAAATACAACATAAAACCTTAAACAGCATCGATACAGGAATACAAGATTAATGTTTATTCCCGAACCTGCTTTTCATACCTCTTGTAGGTTTTACTTCCACTTATCAAATTTTATAAAGCAAAATACGCTTATTGAACACTTTTGTGAAGTGTTTTATGTTTTTAGGATGATGAACATAAACAATAATGTTTAACGATAAATAAGTTAAAGCTGTAGACTGAATGCAACGATCACCGTTTTCATATTGACCAGATTTAGTTTAGTGCCCCATTATCTACCGCAGTGTTCACAATAAAACACTTTCATTTGACATGCAAGATTGACAAATATTACAGCTTGGTCAATTTTTCAACATCTTTACAAATCTACAGAGCTTGAAGTTTTTAAACACAATATACACCTATGTTGGGTGCGGATTCAGCTTCATTTGCAGACTGGTTTCAAACGAATAATACAACATAGAAATATAGAGATTATGCATTTAAATGTCATTCACCATATTTTAGTCAATACTTACCAATGTTATGTGGTATAGAGCTGACTTCAGTGTAACCGGACTGATCTGAGCATTGAAGAGTATAGGATGTATTTGATTTCAAAAAATTCAACAACGAATCCCCACTCCCTCTCTTGTATGTGCATCGTCCAGCAGCGTTTTGATAACTACCAACAACAGAAAGTTTACAATCACTTCCAGTTAAAGTTTCAAAACTGCAGTAGTGAGTCACTGTTCCAGTTTTGTTGTTTGTCAGTGCATATTGTTTCCAACTGCCCTCTAGTTTCCCATCTAATTTAATATATACACCCAATAGGATAAAAAATAAAACTTTAATCAACACAGTATAGTAATTATTGAAAAATTAGAAAATGAAATGCCTGGAGAAAGGATCAGGTGTTGCAATAATTACAAGCATTCAGTAAGAAAAAATGCCTAAATGAAGATAATTTTATTTTCAGATCTTCTGTGTTTACCAGTGTATGTACAACTTAGTTGGTGTTAAATCTGTGACTTATTTTCAATTCGAAGATTGATTAAAACATTAACTAAACCATTTTGTGATGTCTGATCAAAATTTATCCATTCGATCCGATTCTCTTGTATCTAAATCGATCCCATAATAACAACAATTATATCAATAAAAGTTAAGTAACAAAAGAATTTGTGGAGATCACTGTTATGTATTAGGAATCAGTTCGAATTGTTTCAGTCATACCTATTTGTTGGCATCACGACTAACATAAAATAAGGATTATTCCAATTTTATCACATTTTGATGACGAATCAAATCATTAATTTATTGCTTCATAGAACTTTTTGTGATGAATTTTAACTGGGAATGATATTTGTGGGCCTAATATTTCTACATTAAAAAGTTTGACTGACCTTCTGGTGTAATGTTAAAAATATTTGTACTTAATATTGTCCCATTAAAACTGATTTGAACAATGAAAGGTTTACAATATACAGCATGAAGAGGTATAATATTATCGGAAACACTCCAGTTTAACACATGACCTAATGAAGTATTCAATATGATTCCAGGTATCATTTCACCAGACTTTTCACTCGAGATATATATTGTCCGACCAAATCTGTTTATTCGAATTTTCAAGTCTTCAAATAAATTTTTCACTGAAACAAATAAAAATAAACTAGCTAAAAAACTGGTTTCCTTATATCTGTATACATAAGGTTGTTATAATAATTGACGATTAAGTATGCACATAGCCTATCAATAAAGTGAAATTAAAATAGTATGTGAAGATATCATTATAAACTTCACATTTGACTTTAACGTGAAAATTAGGTATAATTTATAGTTTGTTATCAACGGAGAATTTCTCGATTCTATTAGAAATTATATACCATTTATGACATTATACAGCTTGTTATCCGACACAGATAAAAACTGTCGATAAAATAATCGTATTATTGTTTCCGTTACACAATAATAAATAAATCAAAACCAGTGAAGCAAATACCAGATAAACAATTCTTATGCGTAAACGTTAACGTCAAATTATAAGCAAAGATGGATGGTTGCTAGCAGTGGAATTCAGGACGCGAGTTTCGTCCTACTTGGGAACAATGAATATTTAGGTCATTTCGTAACTGGAGATGTGATAATAAGACTGTTCAAAATTAAATGCGAATATTTATTATGAAAGCTATGAATAACTGTTTCTCTTTCTTAAAACAATACAATGATGTGATGCTGCTGTGGTGATTAAAATACGATTTGTTGAATATAAATTAAAGTTTCTTAATAGTATACTTTCGATGAAGATGTACATGAATGACATAAAACATAAATGTTTGCCAACTTACAAAGTTACAGAATAAGGACATTTATTATTAACAAAAAATATCTAAACTGGATCCTTAGAAATGTAAAGAATACTAAACATCACTATGGAGGAACTGACGACATATATAAATAATCTTATATTTCCACAATAAGATTTAAAGAACAGAAATAGCTTGGAATCGATTTTAGAAATATGTAATACGCGGAATCATATAATGAAATCAATGTAAACAATTTCACAGAAAACGATAGTACTGCATAAAGAATACATTAAAGTAAAATTTTGAAGTTTCTTAATATGCTCAATGAGGCACTGACCAATCTATCGCAGTAATCAAACTATGTAAACACAAATCAGTATTTTCAAGATATTTAGATGTCAAGCACACGTATATTAATGGCCCTGGTGTAATCTATTTAACAGAATTGTGACACTGACGATCACATAGTGAATGCTCTGTTTCTGTATAGAAAATGAAACTTGGAACAATGTAAATACTAGTCAATTCTACACAAACAGAAAGCAGATATAGACAGTCATGAGCCAGAATAAATGTCGGTAGTACTACTAATATGTGTATGATAAACGGTCCAACAAACTAAATTATACAGGGAATTCATTCGATTTAATGGATCAACAACAAATTTATTTGTTGACAGTTATTACAGTTATAGCTTACTTACCCGGAATAACCTGAATAGTGAGTAGAAGAGTTAATAGAAACATGGAAACACATCTCATCATTTCCGTATCTTAATAATTACAAACACTAACCATATTCATTCAATTCATATTTATATGAATGCGAAGTAAAACAAATGACCAATTTCCAAACAGAAGAATGAGAATATGTTTCGGATTTCTTACTTTTGTCTATTGTCTTGTTGAATTAATCCTTTTGTAGTAAGCAGACATCACGGAAGTAGTTTGATATTTCACGTACGTGTCGAGTCACTATATGGCAGTATTGATGAAATGAAACACAATACATTCACTTTGTAGTATCTTGGCTAATTAAAATATAATCTGTCTGGAATTATTTGGAAGTCCACAGTCTCTAGATGACCGAATCAGATCTATGAGCTGATCAAAACCGTGTTTTTCACTCTATGTTAAATCGAAATATTGAAAAATATCAAAATGATTTTCATAGATTTCATTGTGGTAAAAACGTGTTGTGAAAGCAGTCTTCATGATACAGACTACTTATTAGAGTCCTAGGTAGTCGGTTTTAATGTGATATGTGTTGACCATAAATGGCAGGCGAAACTCTGATATTTCCTAACTAAGGAACAGCTATTGAAAAACACTTATATTAAAATTAAGGTAAGTCGATGGTCAGTAAGCTGAAACCAGGTCAATTTATTTGTCATTGAATAGCTTGAATGCTGAACAATTTTATAAAGAAAATTTATCAAAAACCTGGGAATAAATGTGGAGACGAGAAACAATACTTGCAAAAAAGCGACTTTCAACTTGGCAAAAATATTAGTTCCCATATTGTAATTAAGAACAACATATATAAGCGAACAATATTGTTTTCGATTAGATCTTCATTCGGCTTTTCTCTAATATACAGCAGTGTTCTTTTAAGGAATTAAAAAATAAAGGATTTTTTACTCCAAACATACACGAGTCATTTAAACCCACTGGACCGAACACACTGCGAGTATATAGTCTAACCAATGTTCACAAGACAGGTCTTCTTCTTCATCCAGTTTTAGATATACATAATTCGCCTTATCATAAAACTGCAAAGTGGCTAGTTCGAATCCTAGATCCCTTACACAAAATAGTCGTCAACCGAAGCGTGAAAGACGTCTTCGATTTCATATCCAAAGTGGAACATATGGACTTAAATGGGAAACGGATGATATCTTTAGGTGCTACTTCCCTGTTTACCAATGCACCTTTAACTGAGACTATTAACTTTCTGTGCTAACAAATACTTGATAAACAAATCAATATTGGAATTCCCGAGGTTAGTCTCAAAGAAATACTTTTGAAATGTACAGTGAATGTCCATTTTGTCTTTAATCAAACATATTATAGGCAAATTGATAATATAGCGATGGGTTCACCTCTAGGTTCTATCCTTGCGGATTTTTTTCTTGCGATACTAGCTAACGAATCTCTCAAATATGTTATCAATAAGCTTGACCGCTACTGTCGTTACGTTGATGACACTTTCATCCTTGTCAATCAGAACATCAGAAAAGAAGAAATATTGGAACTATTTAACAACAAACGTCCAGCAACTAAATTTACATGTGAAGAGGAAATAGATAATAAACTACATTTACTTGGCGTTTCGTTAAATAGAAAGGAAAATAATTCTATCAGTAGAAGTGTGTGTAGAAAAAGTTCTTCATCAAGCCAATACACACATTTCCTCAGCTTTGTACCTCTTCATTATAAAGGAAACTTAGTCAAATGTCTGGCAAATAGAGCTATTAAGATATGCTCAATCGATACAATTAGTAAGGAATTAGAGCTCATACGTAATATGTTGACTGAAATGGGTTATCCACAGCGTTTCCTAAAGAAACACTTGCATGTGATAAATAAGAAAATGGTGAAATAAACGGTTGGTATGAATCCTCTCTTCTTGAAGCTGCAATTCAACGGAGACGTAGTTGGTGATGTACTACGTGATAGACTGACTACAGCAGTGAAGAGAACGTTTAATGCAGCCAACCTCTCACATTTGATTGATCAGGGGGTGGTGATCAATGTCATGTGTGCCAAGTCCTTCTTGGTGCAGATCGAATGCTATCGGCCATTAGTCTAGGTGATCAATCAAATGTGATTACATCTCAGTCCTACAGGAAGTCGGTCGCGGCCCGGATAGCCTAGTAGTATCGTCTCTGACTGTGAAGCTGGGTGATACGAGATCAAATCCGTCGGGAGCACCAGTTCCCTCAAGATAACAGGTACACCTTGCTGACGAGTGCCAAGCAGCACGAAACCTGGGTCCAGGTTTTCCTGCTGACTACCTACGACCACTATCTTGTTGCAGCCAACCTCTGTCTATCGTATTCGACCCGATCTATGGTGATTTCCCAACTAAGGGATAATTTACCTGGTTATGTCACTTCTATGTGTATCTACGAATTCAGATGCTCCTGTGGAGAAAGCTATATTGGGTGCACTACCAGACAACTGAACCAAAGTGTTAGTGAACGCCACCCTTCGTGGTTAGGAAAAGGTTATGTCAAGACAATACGCAGCCCGGTTCTATCACGCTTGATCGATAGCGGTCATGTAGTGGATAGAAACAAGCCATTTAAGGTTATTTATCGTAATCCTACTAGTTTTCCTTATGGTATTCGATCTCGTCTCTTACACATAGAAGAAGCTATAAGAAATTTGTAACATTCTTATCTCTCACTTGGCCTTAAAATATCTGAGCTGTTACGAAATCTGTAACAAAATAGTATCAGTGAATATTTAGACTACTTCTGATTGTACTGCTCCATCATTATCACATAATGCAACCTTGTTTAGCTATGGCTGATTTACCGACGTTGAACCAGTGGATTCCAGTTCGACCAAACAATTACCAATTGTATTGAAATGTCGACTTTATGATACAACGTTCTACAAGATGTTGAAAAGTAATCCGAGCTAGTATTGACCTTATGTAAAGCGTTAAGATACCTTAATAAAGTGCCTAAATCTTGACGGACCGATGAACTGTAGTTTAATGGGCTATCATTCTGTTTGTCACATGGTGATATATATGACTGAAATAATGATCAATCTGTTGCACTTTGTCCTAATATTTTTTTTAGAACAACATATATAAGCGAACAATATTGTTTTCGATTAGGTTCTCATCATGCTTTACTCTAATATACAGTGATATTTGTATGCATATACCAAATTATTAGACCGATCCAGGTAGTTTATGAGTTATTAAGTTAATGATAACAACGGAAATGATTACATAAGTGAAAAGTACAAAATGATAGTGTGATGATAGGTGTACTAGTTTTGATAAGAATAATAAAGGCTTAAATCACTGTTACACAATCGGAAATAGGTCAATGATTAGAAAAATATAGACGCTGAAATAGCATTCATATAAAGATTATAGGATTACGTAATAAGAGCTGTTCAGATAATTGAACCGTTAAGCGTATATTTGAGAAAAGAATAAGGTGGAAGGGTTTGAAGAAAAATAAACGAACAAAGAGTATGTAAAACAATAACAGATAAAATCACTTTTTTAAGGCCAAGTGAGAGATAAGAATGTTACAAATTTCTTATAGCTTCTTCTATGTGTAAGAGACGAGATCGAATACCATAAGGAAAACTAGTAGGATTACGATAAATAACCTTAAATGGCTTGTTTCTATCCACTACATGACCGCTATCGATCAAGCGTGATAGAACCGGGCTGCGTATTGTCTTGACATAACCTTTTCCTAACCACGAAGGGTGGCGTTCACTAACACTTTGGTTCAGTTGTCTGGTAGTGCACCCAATATAGCTTTCTCCACAGGAGCATCTGAATTCGTAGATACACATAGAAGTGACATAACCAGGTAAATTATCCCTTAGTTGGGAAATCACCATAGATCGGGTCGAATACGATAGACAGAGGTTGGCTGCAACAAGATAGTGGTCGTAGGTAGTCAGCAGGAAAACCTGGACCCAGGTTTCGTGCTGCTTGGCACTCGTCAGCAAGGTGTACCTGTTATCTTGAGGGAACTGGTGCTCCCGACGGATTTGATCTCGTATCACCCAGCTTCACAGTCAGAGACGATACTACTAGGCTATCCGGGCCGCGACCGACTTCCTGTAGGACTGAGATGTAATCACATTTGATTGATCACCTAGACTAATGGCCGATAGCATTCGATCTGCACCAAGAAGGACTTGGCACACATGACATTGATCACCACCCCCTGATCAATCAAATGTGAGAGGTTGGCTGCATTAAACGTTCTCTTCACTGCTGTAGTCAGTCTATCACGTAGTACATCACCAACTACGTCTCCGTTGAATTGCAGCTTCAAGAAGAGAGGATTCATACCAACCGTTTATTTCACCATTTTCTTATTTATCACATGCAAGTGTTTCTTTAGGAAACGCTGTGGATAACCCATTTCAGTCAACATATTACGTATGAGCTCTAATTCCTTACTAATTGTATCGATTGAGCATATCTTAATAGCTCTATTTGCCAGACATTTGACTAAGTTTCCTTTATAATGAAGAGGTACAAAGCTGAGGAAATGTGTGTATTGGCTTGATGAAGAACTTTTTCTACACACACTTCTACTGATAGAATTATTTTCCTTTCTATTTAACGAAACGCCAAGTAAATGTAGTTTATTATCTATTTCCTCTTCACATGTAAATTTAGTTGCTGGACGTTTGTTGTTAAATAGTTCCAATATTTCTTCTTTTCTGATGTTCTGATTGACAAGGATGAAAGTGTCATCAACGTAACGACAGTAGCGGTCAAGCTTATTGATAACATATTTGAGAGATTCGTTAGCTAGTATCGCAAGAAAAAAATCCGCAAGGATAGAACCTAGAGGTGAACCCATCGCTATATTATCAATTTGCCTATAATATGTTTGATTAAAGACAAAATGGACATTCACTGTACATTTCAAAAGTATTTCTTTGAGACTAACCTCGGGAATTCCAATATTGATTTGTTTATCAAGTATTTGTTAGCACAGAAAGTTAATAGTCTCAGTTAAAGGTGCATTGGTAAACAGGGAAGTAGCACCTAAAGATATCATCCGTTTCCCATTTAAGTTCATATGTTCCACTTTGGATATGAAATCGAAGACGTCTTTCACGCTTCGGTTGACGACTATTTTGTGTAAGGGATCTAGGATTCGAACTAGCCACTTTGCAGTTTTATGATAAGGCGAATTATGTATATCTAAAACTGGATGAAGAAGAAGACCTGTCTTGTGAACATTGGTTAGACTATATACTCGCAGTGTGTTCGGTCCAGTGGGTTTAAATGACTCGTGTATGTTTGGAGTAAAAAATCCTTTATTTTTTAATTCCTTAAAAGAACACTGCTGTATATTAGAGAAAAGCCGAATGAAGATCTAATCGAAAACAATATTGTTCGCTTATATATGTTGTTCTTAATTACAATATGGGAACTAATATTTTTGCCAAGTTGAAAGTCGCTTTTTTGCAAGTATTGTTTCTCGTCTCCACATTTATTCCCAGGTTTTTGATAAATTTTCTTTATAAAATTGTTCAGCATTCAAGCTATTCAATGACAAATAAATTGACCTGGTTTCAGCTTACTGACCATCGACTTACCTTAATTTTAATATAAGTGTTTTTCAATAGCTGTTCCTTAGTTAGGAAATATCAGAGTTTCGCCTGCCATTTATGGTCAACACATATCACATTAAAACCGACTACCTAGGACTCTAATAAGTAGTCTGTATCATGAAGACTGCTTTCACAACACGTTTTTACCACAATGAAATCTATGAAAATCATTTTGATATTTTTCAATATTTCGATTTAACATAGAGTGAAAAACACGGTTTTGATCAGCTCATAGATCTGATTCGGTCATCTAGAGACTGTGGACTTCCAAATAATTCCAGACAGATTATATTTTAATTAGCCAAGATACTACAAAGTGAATGTATTGTGTTTCATTTCATCAATACTGCCATATAGTGACTCGACACGTACGTGAAATATCAAACTACTTCCGTGATGTCTGCTTACTACAAAAGGATTAATTCAACAAGACAATAGACAAAAGTAAGAAATCCGAAACATATTCTCATTCTTCTGTTTGGAAATTGGTCATTTGTTTTACTTCGCATTCATATAAATATGAATTGAATGAATATGGTTAGTGTTTGTAATTATTAAGATACGGAAATGATGAGATGTGTTTCCATGTTTCTATTAACTCTTCTACTCACTATTCAGGTTATTCCGGGTAAGTAAGCTATAACTGTAATAACTGTCAACAAATAAATTTGTTGTTGATCCATTAAATCGAATGAATTCCCTGTATAATTTAGTTTGTTGGACCGTTTATCATACACATATTAGTAGTACTACCGACATTTATTCTGGCTCATGACTGTCTATATCTGCTTTCTGTTTGTGTAGAATTGACTAGTATTTACATTGTTCCAAGTTTTATTTTCTATACAGAAACAGAGCATTCACTATGTGATCGTCAGTGTCACAATTCTGTTAAATAGATTACACCAGGGCCATCAAGTTACATGTTTTTGTACTTGTTGGTTGCATTTTTTTTTAGATTATTGGATTATTCATACTGCACCTTTTGATAATGCCGCTATTTTCTAATTAGATTTTTTTTTCTCGTTCTGTTTTACTTTCTATGTGATCAACAAGTGGAATCTTCATCGTTGTCTGTACATGAGGATACTTGAATTCTTGGTTTCCTTACTTTTTCCAACTTTCTTGTCTGTTAGATTTAAAAATTAGATTTTTATGTCGAATTATTTCATCAAACATAAATTTTATGTTAGTTTGACTATTACTACACTATTTAGATCATTGTGATGTCTTTTTACTGAAATTCTGCATACATTAATTAATTTTCTATGAACATGCGACAGATGTTTAGACGCTCTTCCATATCTCTAAATTAACTATTGAAATTGATGAACTATAACCAAGATACACATTTTGATTAGGCATGTTTCAAACTTCCTCATAAATGTAACCTCCTAAACTGTCTGATTAGTAATCTCATTACACATTACATTGTTAATATAATAATCACTAGACTTGAAGAGTTTATTGGTGAATTCGCTTGCAATAGCTTGTGTGAACAAAAATATGCTATTGAAATTTCCATGCTACCGCTTAACAAGTTGTTCAGTTTACACTGAATTTTAATTTGTTTCTGTCAAGAAATTCCTTTCCATCTCACACTTTATTTATCTGATGTCGATTTTATACTAGTGCATGATCACATTGTTTACGGAGATCGAAATAGAAAAAATTAATTTCTGTGGCTCTCTTCTTTACAATAGCTCTTTAAAATACTTAAGTACACAAATTAATGATTGTTGAAATTTTGACCATATATAATTTATCTAAACGTACAAACAAATGGCTAAGTATGAGGATAATATTTATTCAGTAATCTAGTATTATGAAGTGTTATTGACTGTTCATATCTTGATCATTTGGTAGTAGGAAATAATACTCAAGAATCATGAACCGTTCTTCAAGTTAAGTGGACATCTTAAATCGATGAAATTAAACGGAAAAAACTATCAGAGGATAATCTCAGTATGTAGAATTTCCACTACTTACTTAATTACTTAAACCTGTTAACCCCAATAGAACATAGGCCGACGATCAGCATTCCCCAACTCACTCTGTCCTGGGCCTTTCATTCTACTTCTATCCGATTGTTGTTCATTCATCCCATGTCTGTATCCATTTCTCGGCGTCATGTGTTCTTTGGTCTCTCTTCTGATTTGGCCTTGAGGATTCAAAGTGAGGGCTTGTCTCGTGACGCAGTTCGGTGCTTTCCTCAATGTGTGTCCAATCCACTTCCAACGCTTCTTCCTGATTTCTTCCCTCCACTGGAGTCTGGTTTGTTCTCTCCCACAGTAGGTTGTTGCTAATAGTGTCCGACCAACAGATCCGAAGTATTTTGCGTAGACAACTGTTAATAAACACCTGTATCTTCTGGATAATGGCTTTCGTGGTTTTCCAGGTTTCGGCTCCATACAGTAGAACTGTCTTCACATTTGTATTGAAAATTCTGACTTTGGTGTTGGTTGACAGTTGTTTTGAGTGAGTTCCAGATGTTCTTCAGTTGTAAATATGCTGCTCTTACTTTGCCGATCCGCACCTTCACGTCTGCACCAGATCCACCATGTTAATCATCAACACCTCCATAGTGTTGTCCTGTCCACGCTATCAAATGTCTTCTTGTAGTCATTGAAGTTAATGTAGGGTGGCGAATTCCATTCCATTGGTTGTTCCACAATGATCCGTAGAGTTGCGATTTGGTCGGTACACGAACGATCCTTACGGAATCCTGCCTGTTGGTCGCGAAGTTGGGCGTCTACGGAGTCCTTTATTCTGTTTAACAATACCCTGTTGAAGACTTTTCCTGGTATTGAGAGAAGAGTGATTCCCCTGTAGTTGTCACAGTTGCTGAGATCGCCTTTCTTTGGTATTTTGACCAGAAGTCCTTCTCTCCAGTCTTTTGGTACCTGTTCCTCATCCCAAATCTTTCTAAAGAGAACGTGGAGTATCCTTGCAGTTACCGCTACGTTTGTTCTCAGTGCCTCTGCTGGAATGCTATCTGGTCCTGCTGCTTCGCCACTATTGATTTGTCTGATGGCTAATCTCTTCAATTGTTGGTGAGTAAACATTAATGGATGGTCTGTGGATGCTGCTTCGACGTTGAGTGGGTTCAGCGGAGCTGGTCGATTGAAGAATTCCCTAAAGTGCCCTAACCACCTGTTTCGCCGTTATTCGATGTTGGTGATTACTTCGCCTTCCTTGCTTTCAACTGGTCGTTCTGGCTTACGGTGATTTCCAGAGAGTTTCTTTGCTGTGTCATACAGTTGTCTCATGTTTCCTTCTCTGACAGCCTTTTCCGCCGTCATTGCCAAATCCTCCACATATTTACGTTTGTCAGTTCTGATGCTCCTCTTCACTTGCTTGTTTACTTCTGTGTATTCAGCTTGTGCCTTGGCTTTTCCTTCTCTTGTTCAACTGGTATTGATTGCTGCCTTCTTATTCCTCCTTTCTTGAATCTTATCCAGTGTATCGACCGTGATCCAATCCTTGTGATGGTGCTTCTTTTGACCCAGAACCTCATGACATGTTGAAGTGATTGCCTCTTTTATCTCTTTCCAGTTGCTCTCCATAGTAGTTCCTTCTCCGTTGAGTTGATCATGAAAGGCTTGGAACTTATTGCTGAAGGTTATCTTGAATTCATTGAGTCTGTCAGTATCCCGTTGTCCTATGCTTCTTGAGCTTCAGTTTCATTTTGGCAACCAGCAAGTGATTATCTGAGGTTTTATCAGCTCTTCTCTTGATTTTCACGTTCTACATCGTCCTTCTGAACTTTTTGTTGATGCAGTTACGGTCGATTTGGTTCTGTATAGTTTGATCCGGTGAAATTCATGGGATTCCCATCTTATAAGTGTTTTTTGTGCTTGTTTGGATAGCATCAGTACAACTCTATGTGTATGTGGAGCATGTACTTCCTCATAGCCGGATTATTACAGCAGCTTCCCTGAAGCTAGTGTTTGTTACCCAACCTGTGTCCAGTGTGTTTCACTGTTTTCAAGCACTTCTAGGTTGTATCTTTTCATTTGAAACCGGAAGTAGCTCCAGGGGGGTACCGGGCTGAGTTAGAATTTCTACTAATGTTCATTTGTAGGATGATGTTAACACTATTATTTATTTTGCAAACAAAGCATTTCATTTAATAGTTGTAGAATAAGCTTATATAATAATACGCGACTGGATGAACAGTAACTTAAGTTTTCTATGAATCCTTTAAACTAATGTTCATACATTTTATTTTTACCATATTTCTCCCTTTAATGCCAAAATCACTTCTGGAGCAAGGACACTATCCCCCTTCGATTTTCACATAAATGGAAGTGATTTAATTTTAACACGGAACGATTACTTCTCATTTGTAAATCCTGATGGATTAGTCATCAAAACTGATACAGGATTCACAGCCAATACCTCATTGTTAAGCGACATCGTTATTCCATTAAGAACTTGTTCTACAAAAATAGTGCTGAATGGTTATCAAGCTTTTGGATCTGAACCAATTACACTAACTGAAATAACTCCATTCGTCTTAAAATGTAAGTCAAGTGTACAGTGTTTTGTGCACTTCTTCATTTTATTTTATTCACTAATTATTAACTGACGGTATACTGAGTATATTACGATGTTCCAAAACAAGCGTTGATTTCCTCTTATTTGAACAAATGATTCCTGTTTTTCTTGAACTGACTGTCCTTTCTTGCTAATGAAACAATAATAAAATCAACTGTCTACAGTGTGGTAGTTTCATTTTATACATGTTTATAAGTTAAAGAATATAATCTAATCGGATTGAGCGTGTGAATAAATTAACAGTCTTCATTGAAGTATTTACAAACATTTCAAGATAAATACAATGTGGTTTCCTAAAGCCTATCTCCGTTGATTCTAGATTCACAGTATGAATGCGTGTTTATCCCTCATCTTGAAATATTTGTTAACTATTATTTCCGTCTCATTCATTTGTGATTTTAGCTGATTACTTTCCTGTTGCTCAAAACTTAAGTATTCAATTGTTACCAAATACGAATAATAGAATAATTCACTTAAATTGGACGCTAAACACAAACAAGGAGATTTTGTGCCCCCACAAAATACTAGCTTTCACTGAAACTGATGACAAAAGATGTGAATATGAAACACAACACAACTATTATGAATTCGACTCACTGGAACTAAACAAGACGTATAAACTTGGAGTGGTGGTGAGGTCCTTACAAAATAGCAGCTTCAACTTTGAAAAGTTTGTGAACTATTCAACCTGTAAGTATTTACTCATCCATCTTTAAATCTCACTTGATGTTCCTAGAATCTTCTGATATCACCTAAATAATTCTCTTACCATAACTTTCCAATTAACTGATCCTACCTCGTTTATCAAAACAATATTAATTCAGCTTGATTCGACGCTTCGACAATCACAAGCATAAATCGAATTTTTTTTGAAAAGTACATATAACTGGCCTTAAATTACACATAAGGATTATCTTATCTTTTTGCTTAAGAGAACAATCTAGTCCTAGAGTACAATTGTATTCATCATATACCTGACTAGTTTCAAAAGATCTCTTATTGGTTTATCAATAATAACGCTTCTTTAGATTTTCGTTTTGTACCAACTCCACTTTCTATTTCTCACACTAATTAACAGACACAATCACCATAAACAAACAGTGTTCAACTTTTAAACTCGTTAACCATTTCATATAGTTATAGGTTGTAGTTTTACGAAAAATTATTTCTGATACATGGACAAATCTGAAATCTTAAAGAACAATACAAACATGAAACAATTTTCAAGAAAGCTCATACTGAAAGTTGAAGGTAGCAAAAAGCTCCTAATGAAGTAACTATTTAAGCTCTTCAAATATTGTATGTTAATGACTGTGTGTTCAGTCAGCATAACTCAATTATGTAGTTTTCAACTTTTGTGCTATTGAGAATGTCACTTACAATAAAACAGACCACTTAGAATATATTTCATACAAACATATTATTACTGTTATTTACGTTTGTTGGGATAGCTTATCATTTACATCCCAATGTAATTTTCAATTGTTCTACTAAATGTCACCACAAATCGACAGCAATTCGTTTGTAGTAATGTTTACATTTTGTTCTTTGTCTTCTGTTCGTTTGTTTATTTTAGATCCGATACCAAAAATGATTTGTCCAGGACCACAAAGTAATTTCTTATGTTGTTTTACGTTACATAATTTCGAAGGTTACAAGTAATTGTAAAATAATTATTTTATTTTAACTTAAGAATAATAAAACGTTTATTGAAACAATGCATAATTAAAGTAGGGAGTTTTATTCTATACGACCACCAAGTTATGTACGGTGTCATACATTGTGTCCAACCTCACTAAGTATACATAGAGTTATTCGGGAAAATAATTTTTAGAATTTCATGCATGCTTCGTTCATCCTTACCAATCAATAGCCTAATTCACGTAAATGTAGAAAAGGGGCATACAATATCATTAGAATTGTATGTTTTTATTGAATTATTAAATTAAAGCACTTGTTCACATTATGGTGACACATTCTGCTTACATTGACTTATTAAAGATGTGCCATAAGATCTTATCATTTTATATAAATATACTGAGTGAATTTTTTTGGCCTAAATCGCTGCTGTACACAAAACTCTTCAATCCGAGGTTGAGGTAAGTCGCTGATTTAGTAGATTCTGGTTTGCATACGTTTATTGAGAGCTATACAATACTATGTTTGTATTATAATAGTGAGAATTCATAATAACAGAGTAATTTATACCTTAATTAATAGTTCAAGAAAGTACCGTTACACTGACTACTTTGCTTGATGTCTCATCAAGCAGTAAATGAACTGACTGTAATATTCAGTTTGAATCAAAATCTACAGTTTTCTAGAGAGTTTAATCATTCAATATCTCTATGCGTATCTATATCGAAACAACAACTAATCATTTACTAGTAGATAAGCGATATTCTGAAAGTAAATTTCTATTTGGTTTTGATGTTTACCATTTTAGGTTTACTTATCGTAGACGGTTTGCAGGTAAAACATCTACCAAAAGTAATGGCTCATGTAGTAAGTTGGAATGGTTTACCTAGTCAATTCAGAAAATGTTTCAGTCATTATATGATGATTCAATATGAAAAAAGTAACGGAACGACCTATCTTCAAATGATTCGATCAATATGGCATCTCAACAATATAATATACGACATACATGAGGGCAGTACTTATGAATATGGTGTCAAAGTAGTTTACAGAAATGAGACTGAAGCGGAAGTCAGTCAACTAGTATCAATTTCATCAGTATCTCTACGGTCAAAAGGTAAACTATTTTTGGTTTTGAATAATTATGTGGACCTTATTTCAATCTGAGCTAACGTTAAAGAGATATAAGATTATGTTGATAATGTGGTCTATTTATACAAATATATCTGTTTATGACTATTTTCAAATTATATTTCAGTAGTGAGAAAAATCAAAAATAACATTCACTTGAATAATACTTTTTATTAATATTCACTCGTTCATAAGTTTTTTTAATTAAACTGGATAAATATTCATATATTGGGTGTTATATCATTGAAAAATATAGAAAACTTCATCTCTGGAATAACTTTTGAAATGAAAATGGTTACTGTTGAGTTGATTAGTTTTTTCTGGAAAATATAACATTCCAGTGTTTAACAAAATACTTTGATGAAAAAGTAGAAACTACTGTACACTAATGGGATGTGTCACTTGTCATCATTCAGTAAACGGTTTGATATTCAACAGTTCATAATTTTTTTAATCTTCATTCAATTTTCAATAAAATTCAATTAGATAGGTAATGGTATTTAAAAATCATCTAGCAATGGGAAATTCCCCAAATCTGTCTAGAACGTACCCTGGTTGTTATGAATAGATCGATTTGCGATGATTAGAAAAGTGTGTGAACCTAGGTAAATGTATTTTATTGAAATATATGATTGTTTACAAAACGTTTATTAGTTTATATAAACACTCCATATTACATTTGTCTAACATCATTGGTTAATTCTCACATTCGACTTGGTTGACCTCACATAGTACATAGTCTTGCTGAGTTTTCGACAATTTTATTCTAAAGCTATCAACAACTAAAAGTCATGATCTGAAAAACTAAACAAGAGGCCGATGATGAAGATTACGAACAGATTAAATGGATAAAAGTTTCGAGATGTTGTAGGTTAATTGTAATTGGAAAACATATTGAATAACCTTCAATTATAGCGTCAACTTATCACGAAAATGGTATTTTATGCCCTAAATAAAAATAAAAACTGAAAATCCACCGTTAAAACATGATTATTCATGCATAATTCAAAGTATAGTTTAATACTTCGCATGAATATAATTAACATTGATTTAAGTTTAAAAGGAATAACAAAGATCAGAATATCTAAGCATGTGTAATTTCATCATTAAATTCTATGAATCAGGTTTGAATAAACATGGAACCTATGCTACTACAAATTAAATATCAAATTGAAAACACTTTCATTGATATAAAGTTTGATTACATTTTATGAAGTACTGAAAGTTATCAATATTGTGCTCAGATGAAAATTTCTTGTGAAGCAATTCACTGCACGTCTCTTAAACATTCTAAAACTCTACTTAATTACTGTATTTTCTAAATGCTAATGCCATTTCAACAGTTTGTTATACTTTTTTAAATTACACAGAATGTCCTTGCGAATTTGAAGAACAGAGAGATAAGAAATGGAAAATAACAAGTTAGTCTTACATATTAGAAGTTCATTGTGTTCGTATTCTAGGATTCTGCTGAACTAACCGTATCTCAGTGATTGCTGGTTTTGCATTGAATTCTTTGTTAAATAGGTAGATCAATTCATCTACACACCACTGAACGGATGATGTTTAATTTTAAAAAAGTCATTCGAAAGTACTACTACTATTTTGGAGAAACTCCCCTCAAAGTATTTACAACTATGATACCTATGAGTCTGTGCCTAAATCAAATGTTTATTGATTTGTTAACTTACATTAAATGACTACATTATTCATGTCTTACATTACTACGCAAAACACAACAGCTAAGAAGTAGAGTACACATAAATTTGTTACTATCACTTAGTGTAAAAATATCTGTAAAGTAACAAGTATAATATTTCCATCAATGTCATGTAAAGCCCCGATACAACCCTTCAACGGTAAAATACTGCTTTCATAATAAATATCAGTAATTGTGATCCAATATAAAGTATTATGTACGAGCTGAACTTACACATTTTGATTTCAGGTTTGTTGTCAACGACAAAAATATCAAATGATGTAATAATTTATGTCAGTTCTCACTAAAAATTTTAATTCAAAACGATTTATTATATTGATGTAACAACGGCAATACTGAAATCAGTCAGTTATAAACTATATCTTCCAAATAGTGTTCATTGAAACAATGAATTTTGATTTATATCAACTTCCCACTCTCTGAATTTATCAGCGATATGGATCAAAGGATAATTGAAGAGCTTTGAGCTAGAAAAGTTGTACAGACCACAATTTCAACCTTTATTTACAAATGTTTCGTATTCACACTAAAGTAGTACCAAATTTTTTGACATGAGTGTGAAATGTTTATAGGATACGAAGCATCCTTCATCTTTACGTTAGACATTAATTGTATCACAGTTACTAGGATTTATGAAAATAAGCTTAAGGTATCCTGCCACATATTAGCAAAACCTATCCGAAACTATGAATGAACTGAGGCCGTCCCAGAAAATGAAACATTAGTTAATCAGCAGAAAATTTAGTGACGGTACTATGTACATTTTCCAACGACAGCTGTTGGAACACAAATGATCATGAAACATGTCAATAACTTCTAATTGAATAAATATGTACGCTTCAAACCCAATTGAAAAGTTAGATGATGAACCAAACATACTGTGAACTCTTCTATCTCAATGAATAATGAGTCGATTTAAGTTTTGACTCGATACCTTGATGTTATCTAACATTTCAAAAGTTTTTATGAGAAAATTTCATATATAATATAATATATGTACAATAAAGATGTTTTAAATGATGACTACACATATGAATTATTCATTTATGTCCATTATATGTTTATTCATATGTACAATATTTAAAACATGTTTTCTGATCGATTGCAGTATCGCTGGTCCACGAAGATCAAAACAACACATCTGCAGACTTGGAACATGTCATTCTTAAAAGCCTAACAGACGTGGAAATCCAAAACAGAACTTTTAAACTAACTATTCTCGACAGGAAAATAGTCATGCATGAAATTAGTTAATTTGTGACCACACTGAGGAATGCTACTATTTATATATCCATTCAATTATAATCATATTTTGACCATTTATTGTCAACATTCTAAGTACCATTTCAGTACTTTGGTTTTACATTAGATTTCAATAAATGCTTTTATATAACAAACCTTTAAATCTGATGCTAACTATTAAAGTATTTTAACTCTCACTGTAATTCAACATGCAACAGACTACGCTTAATTAGAAAATCTGCAGTTATCTTGCTTTCATTGGTTTGTTATTGTCTCTTTCAGTTAATTACCTTGTTATATATTCCCTGGGTCATTTTTACTATTCTAAAAATTGAATTGTTGTAGATGATTTGTGACTTCCTTATGTAATATTAAATCTCTTCTGAAAGTCCCATCTCCTCTTTGTTTTATTCATTAACGCGTTGTTGACTTGGAAATATCGTTATTTATTCGTAGTTCGATCCATTTACTTTGTTAAATTTCTAATCAAATTGAAAAAAATCTCTAAGTTGTTCATACTATCAGACTAGCAAATGCTTCTAAAGACATAATGTCTATCTATTTTTGTTTTATAATAAATATGTATCAACAATAACTTATTTTTCTTTAAACTAGTTAAATCAAGAATTGTCCAATTTCTTATTGTTTCAGTTTTACAAGTTAAGAAATGATCATTTAATAGAAAATGAATTTTATATATATATATATAAGCGAATAATATTGTTTTCAATTATATCCCTATCAGGCTTTACTCTAGTATACATTAATATTCATATGCATATATGAAATTATCAAACCAATCAAGGTTAGAAAAGAACATCAAAACAATACACAGCTTTGTTCTATCATACTTGATCGGTAGAGGTCATGTTGTAAATAGAAATAGGTCATTTAAAGTGATTAGTCGTATTCCAACTGGTTTTCTTTATGGGTATCTATTTCGTCTCTTACACATAGCAGAAGTTATAGAAATTCGAGTTACCAATCCAAGTCTTTGTATTCATATGAAGTTTTGCAACACCTTGATCTCTTCCTTTGTTGAATTAGCTTTAATAAGAGATTATAATTATCATTATTTACATGGTCTCTGTTCGTTAATCTTTCTTTACACCCCTTGTTTTCAAACATACACTCCGTTGCTCAATTATCTGACCTATTTTTCATCATGAAACAGTAATTCAAGCCTATGTCATTCTTATCACAACTAATACACCTGTCATCACACTGTCACTTTGTACTTTTTACTTATTGTGTTTATTTATGTATCAGTGTGGGAATTGTAGTATTGATTGAATTCACTATTCATTCTAAGCTAGACCACCACTGAAAACCTGGAAATACTGGACGGTCGTTTCGTCCTAGTATGGGACTCCTCAGCAGTGCGAATCCACAGTCTCGCGCGTGGGATTCGAACCAAGGTCTCGTGCGCGAACACTTAACTCCTAGGCCAATGAGCTGGCCGGCATCCAACAGTGCAACGTTGATCGATTTATGATTTATGTAGTCTATTCCACTGTTATCACTGACTCATAAACTGCCTTGATTGGTTTAATAACATCGTATATGCGTATAAATATTACTGCATATTAGAGTAAAGCCTGACGAGGATCATACTAAAAACAATATTGTTCGATTACATATGTTGTTCTAATTCACACTGGGAATTTTGAAATACATATGTATTAACTAGTAACACAGCCTTCTAGCAGTATGATATTATAAGTTTAAAACTACTATTCTTAGGATTGTTCCATCTCAAATAATTCTGATATTATCAGTATTGGGGTTGTGGAGATTATTAAGCTTTTGATTGAGATCATGAATCGACTGATGTTAGACCACCGTTGGAAACCTGGAAGCACTGGACGGCCGTTTCGTGCTCACTAGTGACTAGCTTCGTGAGGGAATTCTCGGAGTTCTAGTGAGAAGCCGTGACCAGTGGAGCTAATCCGTGTCGGGTAGAGACAGGTATCTACCTCAGTACAATGGAAGATGGTCGCGCAATTTCGTGGATTGGTTGATGTTAGACACTAACACCATTGGATACCGGCTTAGTGGTCGAGTAGGTTAAGCGTTCGCGCGCGAGACTGAAGGCCCTGGGTTCGAATCCCACGAGAGGGATCGTGGATGCGCACTGCTGAGGAGTCCCATACTAGGACGAAACGGCCGTCCAGTGCTTCCAGGTTTCCAACGGTGGTCTAACATCAGTCGATTCATGATCTCAATCAAAATTCTGATATTCACTGAACAGTGTTGTTCTTTGCTCTTTGAAAACTGTAGATGATTAGTTGAGTGATCAACTATAAAAAACAACCTACCAGGTTAACACTACGAATTGGTTAAACATAAAATATTTAGTGTTATCACCCATTTTCGATTGTTATTGTATTTATTTTTAAACTGAATATTAATATATAAGAGCTTTCGTCTACGATTGATCGAACAGTTTCAAAATATATGGGCGTCGAGTTGATGTGAGATATTAAGGAAGAAGAATGTATTTGTAAATCTCAGCGAATGAACTTGAAGTAAATCCAACGTTTCACCCGGAAATCTGGTCCAAGTTTTTAAGCAAATATAATCAAACATCAAAATTATCGAATAATGGTCTTTACAAAAAAATCAAACTAAGATTTTCGATTATTTCTCGTAGTGTTATCTTATGATAACATTTAACAGTGATGTATTTTTACAATTATTGACTGATTAACTGTTCAGTAATTCGGTAGTAAATTTTGTCCTAGTAGATTACTCATTGAATTTTTTTTTATTGGAACACCTAAGTATGTTTAAAGAACGTTTTTACCTGTAGTGGTTTATCTACCAGTCAATTAGATTCGAAATATTAAATTATTGTTGCAAAAACTGTAGACAGTATATATTTAGTTGTATGTCAAATTTCTTGTACATATAGTAATTATCGATTCATATAATCATACCATAATATTTAGAGGATTTACTTCGTGAATTGTACAGTTAAATTACTGAATGTATAACATTATCTATTCTTGTGGTGTATGCTACTTATGTGTCGACATAAGTAGTATGTAACACCAATTAGGAGTGGAAAACCTGGCAGCAGAAGGCTAAGAAGATCGAGTTGAAGAGAATAGAAAGGGAAATAGAAAGGAATTACAAATAGAAAGAACCACATAGAATTTGAAAGACAAACGATGGAAATTCGCAAATAAAGTATTCAGTGTATGGTTCTCATATTTTACCAAGATATCCTGTAAGGTTGAGTTAGAACTACGGCCCACCTGTGTTCTCACTCATAACGTTCTAACTGTAAATTTGAGCATATGCTAATTCACTTAACTTACATGACTTAATTCTTCATGTCAAGTAAATTAATCTTAGACGCATTCAATCAGATGAGTTGCTGAAGTCATTGAAAAAAGGTTTCAGTCACTGTAACTAACTTGTGTTGTTTGACTTTATCACTCACATTTATCTGATTCAAAAATATTGCTTTTCGCAGAATAGATTAAGTCAAAATCCACAAAAGCGTTATTTCAAATTATGAAGACCAAAGTTAGAGCTTCTTTGTTTACACTTCACCTGATTGGTATCATAATAAAGAGAAAGGAGAAAGAGATGCTTTATCTATGAGCAAAACTTGAAAAAGCTTTCATACGGAGATTCCATCATTCATTTGTCATGAATAATTGTTTTTTACTGTTGCGGAGTCAGTAGATATTGAGTATGAAATTTTACTCGGCATAACCTTGTAATTGGCATTGTTAAGATAATAGATCTACCAAGTTAAGAATATTGTAGCAAAGCTAAAGTAATAACAAAAACAACGTATGCATTTAACCCGTTCGACGATTCCCAACAAACGACTGAATTGAGCGTAAAATATTAAAGTCAAAGAAAAAGATTTTACTGAGAACAGTTACTCAAGTTTTAAGGTATTTAAGACAATAGTAACTGTTAAATCCACGATAAAGCAGAATGTAGGTCGATAGATTATTGACAGAATGAACTGTGTTAAATCAGTAATGGTAGTTAACAAAATTGAAATAAGTACTATGGAATACCAAATATGAAAATCGTTACGAATAAACTAATTTTCAGTGAACAACAAATGACATAAAGATAAACTAATATGAATAATAAAAGAACGCAACTACAAAAATAAGATTGATAAACTGTCAAAAATACATGGGAATATCTCAAATTACCATAAGAGGTATTACCAGCCAATCATTCCAAAGTCATGATAATAGCACAAGTTATTGAACGTAAGTAATATAATCAACACACACAAAAAAACGAGATATTCGAGAAAAGAATCAGAAATTCCAAAACAATGAAAAATATTAGGAATTTGAATGACCATTATTCATAAAATCGTAAACCTACAATGTAGTCAGTAATAATCTTAAAAGTAGTTGGGGATGGAAAAATACTTAAACTATAATCTGTATATTGTCTGTTTAACCAGTCAGTTGTAGATACACAAATATATTCACCTAAGCATAAAGCTTTTTTTATGAGGAAGAAATATTGTAAATACGTTTCTCAATTAAGTGTTCGGTCTAATTGGTACTTCCATGAATATATTGTTTATTAAATGTTAATGGATAAGCTGTTCTATATGATATCAGGATCAATTACGTAAACAACTCAAACAACGTTTGCTAAATTTTTGTTGTCTGTAAATAGATCGGTACAATTATAAAGTATAGGAATGAGAGTGAAGATATGTTTCTTTGCTTACCACTTAAGCTTCTTTCAGTCGTGTTTATTCAATATCAAGACCATTTCCTAATCAGATTCGCGACTAGTGGTTCCTGATTCATAATGAGAACAGTATCGTAATAACTGGTTGGTAGGATATAGAAACCTTTATATTTTTCAATCACGCTCCATAGCACTTTAGCGAGAATCACTAACTGCATATCAGTACATTAAGCATTTTCGTCGGACAGTTAAGTTTAATACATAGACAGGTGGTATACGTCTAATTTAGTCTAAACAAGCTAAGCGATTTATTTACTTACCACTAGAGATCCGATATCTCTAACTTATTGAATTTAAATAGGTTAAAAATGACCGGCGTAAATGTTTCGTATGTGACTGAACTGAATCAACTGAACGACGAAATAGGTAAACTAATCTGCATTAGAAGTTCACTAAAGCCAAACAATATTTCTTTGGATAACTCAATAGTCGCCGTATTTGATTTATCAAATAAAATGTCGTGTAACTTCCTGCTACAGTAAATGATATATATATATATATATACTCGCCTCTCTTTGCAGTTGAAAAAGCCTTTTTGTATCATTTTGATATTTCATGCTTCATAAAACGTATGGTGACTGAGAATAAACTGCCACAAATTAATAGTAAATCGTCAAGTTTTATTGCATTTTAAATAATGTTTGTTAGAAAATTATTAAATTATAAGATGTCAATTATGTGCTTTTGTTCTTTTTGTTTATCGTCTCCGGATGCAATAGCCTTATTTGCTCTTTAGAGAAATTTGGATCCAGATAGATTTTCGCAATGAAAAGGTGTGCTGGATTAAAACCAATATAACGGCTTAAATGTTTTGGTTTTCGGTTGATAGTTATATTAAGAGATCCACTTAAATTTCTTTTAGCAAAGTAATCTAAAAGTGATAGCTCGCCATGATCAATTTCATCCCTGTGAGTAAATCTAATTTAGGATGCGAGTGCCTTGACCAGTTTCTCATGGCGACAAAAGCACATCCACATATCTGAGTCAAATTCATGGTTTGACGTCATTGGCGAAAATGTTTGATCCTATACATAATAATCAGGTTGGCTACAATCGGAGACACAGGGAATCCCGCTGCCACTCCATTTATCTGTTTGTAAAACAGCCTGCTGAGGGTAAATAAAGTTGGATCTAAGCGTAGATTTAGGGATTTGACTAATAAATTGATACTTAAAGGACATCTGCTAGATAAGGTATGATCATTCTCTAAAAAAACCATCAGTAAAATCAATGCATTTATCAATGGGTATACTAGTATATAAATGTACATCATAGCTTAACACGATTTTATTCCTTTGGAAAATTAATTCCAATATTTTTACTTTAAGTTAAAGGTTTCCCTAGTTTATTAGTTAATGTCAGTAAATATATGCTCAAGAACATTGCTTAATATATATTCGAGATAATATACGATTCAATCTGGAAAAATAGGTAGAGAGCATATAGCCAATGGTAAAACCCATCAATGGTGAAAAATACAAGATGTAATTATGTAATAATAGTTAACCTGAGACTTTATGAGATATGTTTATGGAGTCCAAAGTAGTCTCTTCTTTCTGTTCCACCAATGTACCTACTTTGGCAGATGAGTGCAAATCTCTGTACTCAGTTAGTCAAATTATGAAAGGGGGACCTATGGATCTTTGACTAGAGTAAATAGCATATTGTCATTATACAAGATCACTGTATAGAAATCGTGGCTGAACACTGTTAAGGAATCCTATAATAGGGCGAGATAGCCAGCCAATACTACCTGGTTTTCAGTGCTGGTCCATCTAAGATCAGTTTGGAATTTTAATTATGATAATGTAATTATGTTGAATACAAGATAACTTTAATTGCCTACGCTATGAAGCACTATAAATATAATGTTTGGCATTATTTGAAATAACGCTTTTCTAATTAGACTATGAAAACAATTATAGTAAATTTATAATGAAGGTTGCTTAAGACATAGAAACATTGTATTAAACACAATACATCTGTAATTTAATTCACAGGAATGCAAATTAATAAGGAGTGAACTAATTAGTCGAATAATGATTTGGAAAATTGTAAAACAAGAATAATGAAAACTTAAAGTCACTACATAAGTTCACTCCTTATTAATTTGCATTCCTGTGAATTAAATTACAGATGTATTGTGTTTAATACAATGTTTCTATGTCTTAAGCAACCTTCATTATAAATTTACTATAATTGTTTTCATAGTCTAATTAGAAAAGCGTTATTTCAAATAATGCCAAACATTATATTTATAGTGCTTCATAGCGTAGGCAATTAAAGTTATCTTGTATTCAACATAATTACATTATCATAATTAAAATTCCAAACTGATCTTAGATGGACCAGCACTGAAAACCAGGTAGTATTGGCTGGCTATCTCGCCCTATTATGGGATTCCTTAACAGTGTTCAACCACGATTTTTTCCCGACTACATCAAAATTTAAAAACACTTGTCGTTATTCACCGTGAAATTTTACGTTCTTATAGTTCGTTTTAGTTTTGAATACGTTCAATATCTTTGTCACGGACTTGCATAAGTTGATTAATTTCTCTGAGCTCATTTCTTGTTGTTTCGGGACGGTTCCAGGTATATGGTAATGTACAATAAACAGTAGTCTAATCACTATTGCAATAATTTTAGTCAGTTTGATAGTTATTTGTGGTTTTGCATATCTTGCAGTCTAAGTAAGTGCGTTCTTTTCAGGGCAGTTGGGGTCCTGGATACCAGCATCTATTATCACCAGTCTGAAGACTGATTGTTTGTATTGTGAAAGTGACAAAGCGATAATTTGAGTGCTAAGAGAAGACAGTTACTCTAAGAATTAAAAAAATAATTGATTAGTAATGTGTCAGAATTGGACGAATAATATGTGGAACGGAGATGGTAATAAGAGAGAGATAGTTACTGATATGCGGTAATGGTAACCGTGATAATTTGTGAGACATGCCAAAGTAGGTAGATTGGCAGAACAGAAAGAAGGGAAAACCTTTGATTCCATCAATATATCTCATTAAGTTGTAGTATTTTAGCTTCGTTAATCAATCACCTTGATAACCGTTATTATGTAATTTCCAACGGTGTTTGAAATCATAAGGCAATAAGAAGCAGCAACTATAGTTTATTAGCGGACAGCACGGATAACAAAGCTACAAGCACATCGAGAGAATTAAAAAGCAAAGAGGAGAATATGTGTATGTGAGTGAACACAGAGGTATACTTATAGTCAAATCCAATCAAGGAGCAGCTGGGCTAGGTAAAGTCTAATAATAAGATTCGAGTGCATATATACATGTGTAAGAGAATGACTCATCGAGAGATATTTAAGATATTAACATTAGTTAGAGAGAGATATGTGCGTAGGCTGTCACATATAATCATAATAGGACAAAGAAATATGAGAATTGTTACTGTTGGAATAACATGGTCTGTTAAATAAGTTAATAAACGGGTCTAGCAAAATCTAACCATAATTGAAATTGATTGTAAGAGGCTTGCCATAATGTCTTGGGTCAGTGGGATTAAATACTTTGAGAAGTGCTATCAAAGAACATCTCTATGACACAGGGTATCAAGGTGATAGACTGAAACCTTTCACCATCATCTATCAACAGTCACATTCCATTCCTCACAAATTTGCCCAAACTATAGCCATTAAACTACTAGAGCCAAAGGAAACAGTTTCAAATTTTTCCTTACCATTTTTCATTGTAATGATTGCTAACTGGAAATTTGCGATCTATAACTTCACAAATATTTATACAAAGTAAGATTAGACGATGATAACAGCAACAACAGAAGTATTAGGAAAATGAATAGCGAACAAATTGTAATACCTTTACAATGTGACAAGAACACTTTTGCCTAAGATAAATTATGAAATTACTATTTCATATCTGTGTGGGATGATAAGCATCTGATTGAATTGATTATTATTTTTTTTCAAGGCTTATCGACCAATCTATACATGGTACGGTTATAAAGTAAACAACATATTTTTCTAACATTATTTATAGAAAACTTTATTTTTTGACCTTAGTCTTCACCAAAAATAGAACACTATAATAACTAGTAAAGTCGTCAGTAATAATCCTGTTAATTAATTTTCATTATACACAGTATATAAAAGGATAGTCTATGTCTAAAAGATTGTTATATCTACGATAGATAGTCACAAAATTCTCTCTGTTTCACTTATCATCTTCTACAAGCAAGGAGTGCAGAATGAAACAGATTCAAACTGGTGAGATTATTTTATGAGACTATATTGTTTTGTTCTTTTTATTCGTTAATACACTTTCAATGGTCTATTTTGATGTTCCAGATTATACATAGTTTGTCTACATCTGCTATTTCTAGTTAAAAAAGGGTTGAAAATATTTGTTATTCATTAGTAATTATGCTACTATTTGTTTCGGTAATCTAATAAAAATCATATTTTTTAAGAGATCAGTGATACGTTTCGACTAATGGATGTAACGGACAACTAGTGACAGTTAGTTTTCCTAATTTCACTTCAGTTGCTATCAACATCAGACTGTTTGATTGACTAAACACAAAATGGTCTGTACTACGGTAACTACCATTTAGTAATTGACTACCACAACAAGTTTCTTTTTTGTCGAACAATGATTTCTTATCACTTGTGACAGTTTGGATCAATTCCGTTTATTGAGTGTTTGGGTGTGAAAATGCTGCTTACATAAAATTAAGTGCATTGCAAAGACAAAATAAAGAAGACACGGTGTGTTATTTTGCATGTCAATATAGGGTTAATAAGGAAAGCTCAAGGTTTATCCATGCAGCTCATAATTGAATATCTCTTTTCAGATGTATGGTCAAACACCGGTTGACAGTCATAACCTTGAAAATCCAGGCTTGACTTCGCCTTCTTGAGCCAATGGACTGAATATTACTCAATAAAATTTTCATTTCAGATCAACACACTCGTGCAATGGACGGGCAAAGTACACAGTTTCTCATCTAAGCTTGTGTTGAAATGAGTCATATGGATGGACATCAACATTACAATACTAAGTTTCACGAACAATAAACAGTTTCAGAATTTATTAAAGTAGCTCGTTTTGAAAAATCCTGTTAACTGATATCAAATGTGACTATTGCCTTAAAAATTATTTCCTCAGTTATCTAATCTCTGATAAAAATTAATAGAATACCGTATACTTTAAAAGTGAAACTTAAAGATAGGTGTTTTGCAATTCAGGTATCTTAATCCCATATTTAAAATGTGTATTTAGTCATCCACCCATCTTTCCACATAAGTTTGATACCAGTTTTCAAAATTACCACACTCAATATGATTGACTAAGTTAACAGATTAGATGATATATCAATGTCAAATTATCCACTATCAAAATCGAAAATAAAAGTGGTTACATGCTGTTATTATTGGTGTTTTTGGCTTCTCTCTCTGAGTATTAAATGACTATTTTATTAGTGATTTCCCTGCTCGTTCTACAGCTAGATCATAGGAAGTATTACTTACTGTGTTACCAGCTAATATATTCATGTTTTATGAGCAATAAATACTTTCATTGTTGATTTCAACTAAATAAGTATGAAAGTGAAACGTTTGAGTGAATATCCAGGAGTTATCCACTTTCCTCTTATTATCACGTAGTAAACAGGTCACCTTAGTCTTTTTTTTTACATAAAATGATTCGGACGTGTTTAGGAGGTAGAATGTATCAAGTGTATATTGAACAAATGGACTAGAAACTTAAAGTTGATAAGAATTCAAAATGCAGAAGATTATTTTCACAATAGTTTCATTTACTTTTAATAAAGCCAAATATTTAACAATATCCCTTACGTATAAGAGATTCATAATAGATTGAGGTTCATGAATATGACCAAATAAGTTAAATTCATGTGCTCTGATTCTGTTTATCCCGAATTTCACTGTAATTCGTTATAATATGATGTCTTACACATAGTTGTTTTAGTGGTAATAGGTACTCGGATTTTAGAAAGTTTTTATATTTAATTTCTAAATCATTTTGAGTTCAGTTTATAATCATCAGTGGAAATATATGCACAACAACAAAAATGCAAATTTGCATTTACAAATATAACCATAAGTGTAAACCAAAGTTTCTTCTTCCTCAATGGAATTTACATTGATCTTTAAAATTATGAGCATATCCATATCTGGTATAATTAGAATATGTGCACAATATATTATATAATCTCGGAGTTTAACTTAGTTTGAAAGGATTCCTGAATATTTTATCAGTGATAAAAGTATACCAAAATGAAGTTAATAATCACTTCCATTTACTCAATTTCCAACGTTCATTTTAATACCGTTTATCAGTTTCGTACATAAATTAAGTCCAATAGTTAAACAATTGTTTCAACTGGATTCTGAACTACGTTGGCATTTTGCAAAACTCTGTCAAATTATTTATGTGTCTTTCTTATAGATAACTCATTATTTCCTCCTGACTACCCAATGGTTATCACAAATCAACCAACGTCACAAGTAATATTCAGTGATATACCAGTAACTTTACGTTGTCCGTCATGTGGACTAAATACTTTAACTATTTTGGAGTACAAAAATGGTTTATTAACTTACTTAGCTTCTGGTGGTATATGCCTAATTGGGTAAGTTAATGTTTTATCAGACTTTAATTGATCTATAATTATTGACAAAGTTTAAGTGGAGGATGTTATGTTATTATTTAAAGGATTAAAGTAAATTGTTTCAACTTGATTAGTTAAGCACAATTTTTACTCTGTAGAATTATTGAGCAAATGACAATCTTGTGTAGACAATATGTTGCACCAAAGCACTCATTATTCATTAGGTTAGATAAAATATTCATGTTTGATCAGAGCAGTCATTTATTTGTTTCGCGATTAGTTTGCAGAAAGGTAGGTCAATAAAACAAACAGGATATCTGACTTAAACTTATGTTTGGCACGGTGACAAATTAACTCACTCTTCTATTGTGGTGTTATCCAGTAAACATTAATGATAAATTTACTGCAATTATAGAAGATTATACATGCAAAACATAAGGATTTTAATGTTGAGGTTATTTTCTAGTTTACATTCAGTTATGTTTTCATGTTAATATTCATTGGCTTGACCGTTCTTTTCTAAGTGGATTGCTACTATGGTAATCTCACTAGACAAACATAGAAGAGTAATAGGATATCCATAATTAACACAAAAGTTAAATAATAATGATCTATCATACATAAACACATTGACATGAGCACATTTGAACGTATTGTGTTTTGTGATTGGAATTAGTCTCGGAGTAATAGTGATTACAGTACAAATTGAAAAGTGTTCTTAAAACATCAATGTGTATGTAAATGAGAAACATCAATAGCATAGTTGAGATGTTAAAAAATTCAAATTACTTTCGTACTCTCGTACCATTATTTCAACTTTTAATGAACAAAATAATTAACGTATTTTCTGTAGTAGGCAGAAACTACATCTATTTACTAAATATTAATTATGAATAACATAAAGGTACACATACACTCACATTCATTCTTTTTCATACTGTAAACTGTTCGGATTATTCACATCTTACTGACTTACACTTTCTTACTTGCTAAAATCAATATCTGAATAAGATTGTATAAGTGTATTGTGCTTTCATTCTTTGATGATTTTGATTATTACACTGAAGAACTCCAGACAAGACTCTTGGATAAAATGTTAGAATTACTTAGATTTCAAATGATATAAATAGAGTAGTATACGTTGAGTAGAGTAATTATAACCAGGCTTCTGATTGGCTAGTCTAACGGTAATCGCTGTTGATTTCGATATCATAACAAGTATAGTTTCTTCTTGATTTAATCTACTCCGCCTGAAGTCCCTCCGGGGGCTACTGCCGGTCCCAAGCCCGGATAAAGAAGGAGGGTTTGGCATGGGGTTAGCGACCCCATCCCGTAGAAAACCAACTCGCTAAAAAAACGCTAACCAGAAAAAATTATTCAAACCACTGATTTATCGAGAATGAACCAATCAGACAGCTCCTATTTGATCTTTTCTCCACGACAAACCAGTCAAAACTCTGCTTCTAATGTGACTAGGTTTTACAATATGTCGGTCATCTTTATGTGAAAACAATTTGTATTTCGAAAATGTACGGTTTTGAGAATGAAATGTATTTTAGAAAAGAGGACTCTTGGCTGAACCAATAGTTTCGTGTATTAGTCACATTGTATGTATTTCGTTTATTTGAAAATTTGAATGGTTTAATGTTCATCGGATGGTTCGATGCTACGATACTCATCATTAAGAAAGTAAATAAACCGAGATAAAATTGGATGAAACATTTCAGCTAATCCTTATGAGAAACAAAATGAATAAAATATGGTGAATGTAAGTGATTTGAAAACACATTCACAGTCAACTGAGTAGTGATAATATCTTCGATTACTGAAACCTTGAAAGCTGATTGTACCCTGATGACAGGTTCCCCGATAGTTTGATGATTGAGTCTATTGGATAAATTCTGTATATATATTCATCATTGGATTCAAGATTTTTAATATTCCGTTTGATCTGACTATATGTTTATTTGAGTAAAATGGTCAGATAACAAACAAATTATCGTCAGATAATTTTTTTGTGGGATGAAGTCAATGTAAGAATTTATTTGAAACTATGCAACACAACTAAGATTATATACATTTCCTTGGTCAATCTATTACTTTATATAGTAAATCAATTTTCCTATTGACGTTTTATTCTTCTCACTTTTGTTAATACTTCATTTTGATGGCTTTAAAACAAACAAACACCTAATATGGTTATTTATACCACATAGGCTATTCTATTAGATCGTTTACATACAAGAACTACATAATCACACAGCTCTTTCATTCTCAAAATGTACATCGATTGTTCTCAGTTTCCTGCAAATTTTTTGAGCATTGTTAGGCAAGACCACAAACTAAATTAAACACAGTGGTTAGTATTAGGACAACTTATTCAAGAAACATTTTGCGTAAAAAAATCAGGATTGACATATTTGAAATATTATTGTATATGATATATATTCTACAGTAATAACATTATTTTGTTTGAATACCTACTAACAGTTTAATACAAATCATTTTACTTATCTTACATTTTGTGTAGCGGGGTTTTAGGTTGTTGCCTTATACCATGTTGCGTGAACAGTTGTAAAGATGTGAATCATATATGTCCACATTGTCGACGTGCTGTGGGAACCTACCACAGATTGGGAAAGTGAACGTTCAATATGATAAGAGGAACAAAATCAACCAATGATAATGAATTCCTATTTAACAAATAAACATAAAGTTCTTATATAATTACAATATTAAAGTTAACTTTTCTTTTAATCTTGGTTTATGTCCTTAATAAGTTATTTTAAATGATTATATATTTCTCTTCATTCCTTTGAATTTTTATGAATTAAATTGTAAAGGCATTTTGTTTAATCAGATGTTTATAGATTAAAATAAAATTGTTAATGTTGAAATGGCCTTTAAGCTAATGTTTGCTTGAATAAGTTCATACGTTAAAATGATAACAAATGTAGGTAACATATAGTGGGAGAAATAATAATGTAGTTCAAATCATATAAAATGTTTAGTGTAAGACTATGTAATACATGAAGTTATATGAATTTAGTATTGAAAAAATCATAGTGTGGGTCGAGTACCAACTAAATTACCTGTGTTCAGAAAACTAATAGTAATATTGAAACAATAATAATGGTAGTGGTAGTGGAATAATAAAAATAGCAATGATCATAATATAAAGATATGTAAATAGAAATAACAAAGACATTAATATCTTTAGCTCACATATATCCGGTGTCTTAATCTGGATGACTCTTGTATTAGCCATTTAGAGGACTTTGAACAGGACCGACTTTGCCTGAAAATTACTAACCAGATAAATTATTGAAAATCATTAACCTATGCTGGCTCTATGACCAGTCTGCACTAAATAGGTTATTGTTGAGCTGTTTACTGTCTTGACTATACCTTTTCTCAACTACTCTGGTAGATAATTCATGTTTTGGCCTCTAAGTTACTATTGAGTGGGTAGGAGGTGAAAGCCAAAGTTTTCCGGTGTTTAGTGTTTTTTGAGTTTTCCTACGTAAACTTTGGGTCGGTATTTCACCGGATGATTCACCTATGAATTCTGCGTACATGAACAGGGGTTTTGTTATCACCTATTTTACTTCTATTTTAACTTTCATGGTCATATATCTGTTTATAAACTTCCCAGGAGCTCATTTCCTCTTCAAAAATATACGTAGGATATACAGTGCGTATTCCATAAGTGAGAGCTTTCATCAGGTTTTTTGTGCTGTAGGCATACGAAGATAAGGAAAGTTTTGTACTACTCTGTTCAAGTAATTTTGCTGTTCGAACTTCCGTCTCATTGACTTGTAGGGCCAGTGAAACGTTTCTGAGTCCTAGCCGAATCATCCGGCAGCTGGTCCTCGTCAAGGCCAAGGATAATCGACGCATATCAGCTAATCGCACACCATGGACTAGCCCATATGATGGTGCTCACACTCTCTTCACTGTGCCTACTCTTTCCAGTATATTTCTGTAAAAGTCATTTGCGTTGTACGGTCGTCAAAGCAGGTTTAGTACGTTGACACGACGAGAGGGTCATCTACGTTAAAGTCTAACCGCGAGGTGTGACTTTGAAGTTAGCTGGGTCGTCGCACCATTCCCGTCTAACTCAAATAGGCCGCCAATCATTCGATACAGATAATCTACGTTAATGATCCACAGACTCATCAGCTCTTTTTATAAATAGAACATTCAAAAAGGATATCCTAATTTCTCATTCATCTTCGTATGTAAACCTGATGACTTGATGTACTTCACTAGAATACGTAGGAACCTCTAGTTTGAATGTACTATCTTTATATGTGATGAATGTATTATCCAAGTATTGATAGTAAAATGTGAACGTTTGCATAAACTGCTTGGGCGAAACACCTAGTTTAGCTAAAAAGATGTCGGCTAATATGGAACTCAATGGTGAACTCATTGTAACCCCGTCCACTTATTCATACACTTCTCCGTCAAACTTGTCAAACCCTGAATATCCGCGACATCCTTTAACGTGATGAGGATTTCTAAACAGTTATAACCATATGTTTCTATTTATCAATTTCACCTTTATGAAAATCGCAATTTTTTGTCTGCTTCATCTACCAATAGCAAATATTGTAGTAACTATTCCATAGTGATGTGTGGAGTGAGAATGATTGGTTATTTGCTTAGGCAGACATGTGGTTAGTCTGACAGGTGTTAGATGAGTTATATATTCCTCTATCCTTATTATTACTGATTATTGATTGTTGTCGGATTGTGTGGGCTTGTTGTCAGCTTTTAGTGTGGAAATATATTTGCGTTCTAGTCAGGCTAATCACGTGTTCTTGATCTGAGTTGCATTGAAGTCCTGTAGAATGGACACTGAGAGGGAATCTAGTGTAGATATTCGTCTAACCTCCCATACGTTTAGATGAAGTAAAACCGAGCGTTATAACACATTGTGTGAATATTTTTACCAACCGAAATTTAAATGAGTTATCCTATTTAGATATTCACAACAGGACATCCAATTGATTGGTTTAGTGTACCAGTAAGGGGCTATTCAATACTATTGATTGTATCTGTGCAAATGATAGTACAGAAAGGAGGATTAATCATGATTTGCAACTTGAGGCGTCCGAAAGGGCTTCAAAAATAAATAAGAATCCAGTCACCCAAATAGAAGCAGATGTGTGGTGTTTGAATGAACTAATGACTCCTTTGTACTTGTTGAATGCCTGATTTCGAATTCTAAATACAATACATTCGTTCGTGCTTATCTAGTAGTTCATGATCCACTTACGTGATTTCTGGGATTATTAGTTCATACTGTAATTCAAATACTTCTAATTATCATATTGGCGTCGCGATGGAGCCTGCGATGGAACATTTAGATATTCATTCAACTTCTGAAGCTTTTGAGGATTATTTAGAAAGGTTTGAAATTTGGTGCATCACCAAGAAAGATGTTAAAAATGATAAGATTGTGGCACATTTCTCGACATTCATTGGAAGAGAAGCGTACAGCTTATTAAAAACTTTGGCATATCCAGAAAAACCTGTCTCACTTCCTTATGCAACTCTTAAGGAGCTATTATTAAATCATGTAAAGTGCACTAGTTTTGAATGCCGTGAAAGAGCAAAATTTCATAAGATGATCCGTCAAAATGACCAAAAGGTTAGGGAATTCATCCTTGAATTGCAGAAACAAGCTGCCAAATGTAATTTTGGTGATCAACTTCATGTGCAACTGGGAGACCGATTAATCGCAGGAATCAACATACCGGGTTTGGAAAGAGAGCTGTTAAGAATGCCCAACTGTTCCTTTCAAGATGCTAGAACTGCGTGTATTAACTACGAGGCAGTGAATGAACTTGATATCCAGTCGATGAATATTTCTAATACTTTGCTTAGTCGTCATGATGGAATACAATCTCAGGGTCAATCAAAATTGCGTTCGTTTAACAGTGGCTCGTACTCCCGTTTAAATATGAAAGGTGTTTCAACAAGGAATTACAAAGGAAATCACAAAGGTGAGACCAAGTTTGGCAAATTTTTATCATGTGGAAAACTTCATTCTCGTAATTCATGTTCATTTCGTAATGCTAAATGTTTTAGATGTGGTAAGATAGGACACATTCAAACAGTATGCAAAGCTACTGTTCATTTTGCCTCAAGTAGTACTAAATCCTGCAATTTAGATCCCAATAATTCATCTGTTCCTAATGATCATTTATCTTTGTCTACCATTTCGAAAGGTAATACTCATATTCAAGATCGATTATATCCATCTCTTGGTTCATGTCATGACTTTATTGTGGACACAAGCAGCATAGAGTCCATTTTTTCATTCAAGAACTTGGAATCTTTAGATCCTAATGTTGTGGCACTACTCACTGAGGTATCAATATTGGGGATTACTGGACACAGACTGCCTATACGAGGATGTTGTAAGTTGCTAATAAGAGATGATAATTCTTCATACATACCTTGTGAATTTAAGTTACCGAAACAGGACTGTCAATACTGGGCTTAAGGAATTTGAAAAGGCTTAAAGTGGAGCTGTCTTTCCTAGTTTCTAAAGAAAAATAATGATGCTTTACTTAAAGATTTGATAGCCACGTGTGCTAAGTGCAGTGGAGATATGAAAATTCAGCCTATAAAACTTCAAGTACAGGGTGATCCAGTCATTCTTAATAGACGAATAATTCCTTATGGTCTTCGAGATGCAGTACATAAGACATTAAACGATTTGTGTGCAAAGGGCATAATTGAACCGGTTCAGTCTTCAGCATGGGGTACTCCTATTGTTACGCCACTGAAATTGGACGGCAAGACTCCTAGAATATGTGGTGACTATAGATTAACATTGAACTCCCATTTGTTGAAGCAAACATGTACGACAGTAGAGGCTGAAGATATTGTAAATCGACTTCATGGTTCTAAAGTGTTCTCGAAATTTGACCTAAAAGACGCTTATCTTCAAATCCCTTTAGATCAATCCTCATCTATTTTGACGACAATTAAGACTCCTTTTGGTCTGTTTAAATACAATTTCCTTCCATTTGGTCTAAGTTGTTCTCCAGCTATATTTCAGGAAGTCATGAATAATGTAATTAGTGATCTTGAGGGCGTTGAATTTTATCAAGATGATTTGATTGTCCATGGTTCTGATAAGGTAGTTCATAACCAGAGACTTATTGCTTCATTGCGTCGTTTAATTGAGAAGTATATTACAGTGAATCCAAATAAGTGTTCATTTTGTGTATCTAATTTCGAATGTCATGGATACCTAGTTGATGGTCATGGTTTTGTACCAGATATGAAACGACTAGCTCCACTGACAAATGCACCGTCTCCAAAAGATCTTACGGAACTACATTCACTATTGAGTGCTCTTCAATACTGTTCCCGTTTTATTCCTAATTTTTCTTGTCGTGCAAATTGTTTATTTAATATTTTGACATCCAATTCATTCAAATGGGGTGAGGAAAAAGAGTCAAGCTTACGTAGTATACTAAAGTTTCTTCAAAGTGATGCTGTTCTTCGGACTTACTCTCCTAGTGTACAGTCTGTGCTTATTACTGATGCATCACCTGTGGGTATTG
Source organism: Schistosoma spindalis (assembly GCA_946903255.1). Taxonomy (NCBI): domain Eukaryota; kingdom Metazoa; phylum Platyhelminthes; class Trematoda; order Strigeidida; family Schistosomatidae; genus Schistosoma; species Schistosoma spindalis. Next base: position 58,256,517 of record OX336416.1, on the reverse strand, counting down.
GCGCAGTTTTGGAACAGGAAGGTAGATCAGTTATTTGTGTTTCACGCAAACTTACCGTTACTGAACAAGGCTATTCGCAGACTCAGCGAGAAGCATTAGCTGTGTTTGGGCTGTTAAAAGACTTTATAAATATTTATTCGGAAAGAAATTCACTATTGTTACTGATCATGAGGCTTTAAAGTTTATTTATCATCCTGAAGAAGCCTTAGCACGTTCCTCAGCTGCTATGGTTCAACGATGGAGTATTGCTTTGAGTGCCTATGACTATACGGTTCAGCACAGAAGTGCCAAACAAATTCAACATGTTGACTACATTTCTCGACAGTCATTACAAGATAAACCTGTAAATACTTCAGACTGTTTGTTAGTGCAACCTTACCAGTGAAACGTCCAGATCTCATTAGAGAAACTCGTAAATACTTTGGATGTATAATTAATGCTATACAGAAAGGTTGGAATGCTAATTTGAAACGTAGATTTCCTATCTATTTTTCAAAGCGGGATGAGCTATCTACTACTCCTGATGGTATTTTGTGTTTAAATGATCGTGTTGTTATTCCTCCTTCATTGCGTAAATCTGTCCTAGAAGATCTTCATGGTGGACATTTAGGTGTTGAAAAAATGAAGTCATTGGCGAGGCTCACATGTTGGTGGCCAGAGATAAATGCAGATATTTGTCGTACAGCAAACAATTGTGAAAAGTGTCATAAGCTGAAACATCAGCATTCGAAGTGGACTCTATGGCCAGTATCGTCTGAGGCCTGGCAGAGAATTCATGCAGACTATTGTGGTCCGTTTCTTGGCAAATACTATGCGCTTGTAGTTATTGATACTTTTCAAAGTGGCCTGGAGTTTTTTCACAACTTCACCAAATTCTGACTTCACAATTCAAGCATTAAGAAAGGTGTCTAGTCAGAAGGGGTTCCAATGGTGTTAGTACTGATAACGGCTCTCATTTTGCTGTAGATGCAGTCACTACCTGGTTAAATGGTATAGGGTGCAAACATCTGTTTACTGCTCCCAGACATCCTTGTTCCAATGGTCAGGCAGAAAATTTTGTCAGGACGTTAAAAACTGCTATTGATTCTATTGCCGCCTCAACATTTAATGATCTGGAGAGGGGAGTAGATACCTTTATCCTGCAATATAGAAATGCCAGACATTCGGTGACGAAAGAGACTCCATCAAAGCTATTAAAAGGAATAATTCTTCGGTCGAATATGAGATGTTTGGAGTCTGCAGAAGTTACATATTATCGTGGCAATGATCTTCGACCATCCACGGGGGATTGTTCTGAAGAATGTCGGGAAATCTATGCTGCGACTTCTAGATAATAATGACTTAAGTACAAACAATCGACATGTTGATCAAATACAATTCCAGGAACCACGTGAGTCTGTTCCTATTTCATTTGTTAATTCTAATACTAATGAGTGCATTCTAGATAATACAGAGTCTCTATCCAATACATTGTCGGACAGATACAGTATGAACTTGAGAAGACGTACAATTGATTACAGACACTTAGACTCTAATTAAGGCTGTGGCGAATGGGGTGTTTGAATGAACTAATGACTCCTTTGTACTTGTTGAATGTTTGATTTCGAATTCTAAATACAGTACATTCGTTAGTGCTTGTGTAGTACTTCTTGATTCAATTACGTTATCCCTGGGATTATTAGTTCATACTATAATTCAAATACTTCTAATTATCATAAAAAACTAACATTATGCATTTGTCATTAACTACCTGGTAGTTGAACAATGTTATTACTCTATATTAGACTGAGAGGAATCTACACTACATTCCGTCGATTTTGGACGTGTAATGTAAGTATGAGGTGTGTAGCGGTGAATAAATCTCCAAAATAAATATCTCCTGTGTGAGTCTTCGACATTTGGATGCTGACCACTTTAGTTTTAAGGAACTCATCTAGCTGAAGACGCTCGGTTAGTGCATCCCAGCCAACAGTACACGAATGAGAACGCCGGTTGCTACGTGACAGTTCTCCTGTAATCAGCTAACCAGATTAGATCAGGACGACCCCTCGATAGACTGGGTAGCCTATCACGACATATCTTCGAACCTAA